>CM019702.1:8614787-8657287 GCA_009760885.1 Achatina immaculata
TCATCTTTCTGGCGCTACTGCAGTTCCAATAACCACCATTTATGCATTTCAGCCTGATTCTATCGAATTTAGTCCTATTCTTACGTCTTCTTGCTCTGTTTTTTTCTCTTAATTCTCCCACGATGATTCCTTTTTCTCTCCACTCTAGTCGATTTGATTCCTTATTTAGATGCTGCTGCAGCGTCGACCTTAGTGCACGATCTCAGTTGCACCGGCGACGGTTCTGTAAATTAAGAGATAAATCCATGGCAACGTTGTGCTACAGGAATGGAACTAAACGGTCACTCTGGTAGAGCCCTCATACCAGAGAAGAGGCTTAACTGGCCATCCGTTGCTGCCCCACTCGCATCAGAGCGACTCGGCGTTAGGAACTCCATTTCCTGCTGCCATACGGTACGTCAGAACGCCGAGAACATTTTGGAGTTATGTTTCATACATTTTCATTCCGGTGTAGTATGCTTTGTAAGATTGAGAAGTTGCTTCGAAAATTGTGTGTTCATCTGTTAAGCCAGTCAACTGTGACAAGCCTAATGTGGGTTTACTGTTCAGGGCATGCGGTAGTACATAGCATGAAGTGGCAGACAGACTTGCTAGACAGGCTAAAAATAAATGGCAGGCTGACAATGGATAAGTAGGACATTGTTAAAGCTGTATTGGACAGACTGCGGGAGAACGAAGAGCGGGAATGGAAGAACAACGTAAATCTGAAGAGATTGCTGGAGCTAGGACAAATTAAAGATGCTGACAGGAAATTCGAACTGTGTAGTAGAAAACGCATCGTAAACAACCAACATTTGACAGAAACTATTAGCAAACATACTCTTGGATGGATGCTGCGGCATGCGGGGGAGCATATACATATTTGTCCCGAATGCAGTAAAACCGGAGTCTGAATACTGAACTTTGAACTTTGAGCACGTTAGCTTATATAGGGTAATATAGATATTATCCAATATAAATATCTCATTTCAGAATTTCCATAACAAGTAAATACAATGGACATTACCATTAAATATAGCAACTAACAGTGACTATATTCAGAATGTAGTACAAAACGAAAAAAACATACATTAACAAGGCGGTTTGGCGAAAAGGCGTTAAACGGAGGCACCACGTCCTCATAGTTGGAGAAGTCGCTCTCGTCTTGGACAGCATCGTACACAACGTTATTATGTTCATCCAACAATCTCACAGAGTTGCGCGTGACATTATCAGGATACGACAACAGCACATCGTAGGGCGTTATCTGTACCTCCAGTCCGCTTGCTACGAATCTGTCTTTTAACAGTTTCACAAGTTCAAAGTCCCTCTGTCTTCCTGCGATATGTGGCTTCTCTGATAGAATCCTGAAATATAGTGTAGATAGGATGATCTTAATCTTTCAGTGACCTAGTACATTATATATTCGCATCTTTACACTGAGAAGAGATTAGCTGCAGTTATTTATTGACACATAGTCTGCGACTCACAAACGTTTCTCTTCTCTGTCAGTTACTATACGCTTTAAATGGCTGATTTAAAGATTATTCTTTTTCTTCAATCTCCCCTTGAACTGCAAACTAGTGTTCTTTGCAGGCGATGCGATGAAGATGTTGAGACACTGCACTGTGTTGGCTTTGGGAGCGGGTTATGGCGGCCATTTTATCAGCCCCTCTGTGGAACTAAAAAGCAAGGGTTAAGCAATACTTCTTTAGCAGGCTCCATCACCATGGGGACTATGGCGATGTCTGCCCTGTTAGTCAGACCAGGCCTGCTACAGGGAGTATCAACGGATAAATGGGAAAGGGTCTTGGTCAGCTGTGGTCCTCCAACCCTGACGCTAGCATATCAGCCAATGGTCCACTGACTGCCAAGCCGGACGTATTCACTCCTCCTACCTTTATTTAAAGAATGATTAAGATTATTACTGATTAAGATTCGTTTCTCCTCTTTCTAATCATCTCTTTTTTTCTTCTTCTTCCGTTCGTAAATTCTCACAGAAAAGAAGACACCTCAGTTTAGGAATCTTCCATTTCAGCACACAATATTGTGTGCCCAAGCTTGCTTGTCTGTATGGTCTCATCATGCAACACAGGAGAAGAAGACAAACAGAACCGACTGACAGCTCTAAGGACTGCACAGAATGGGAAAACATTATCGTTAATGTCTAACAGCACGGCACACACTGAATAAATGGAAAAGTTTCAAGTTTTATTTTTCTCTCTCCCAGCTCAACTTGTAAATTCGATCCCTTTTTATTAAAAAAAAGAGTTTTGAGCAGAGTTGTTATCCTTCGTAAATTTTACCATTGTTTTCGCTATTTACAGTCTGTGACACAGCAGAAATCAAGATGTGCGTGTGTGTGTCTGTGTGTGTGTGTGTGTGTAACAGAAGAAGAGACCTCCCACGCAGGAGACGGAGAGTTGAAATTAAACCAGCATTAAATATCCCATTATATGAAGCAAATCGTCGAACCCTATCATTTGTCCCCCCAGCACCGAAAGGTATATGAGGAAGGAGACAAGACAAGACGAGACAAAACAAGACAACAGAAATCCCAAAGTCCGAACCTCGGGCTGAACCAGTAGGATAAAAATTTCATGAACAAACACAAAAATGTCAGTAAAACTTAAAAATCTCATAACGTTTATTCTGACACTGAATTTAAAAGCGTACCTTAAGTTTTCCCTAATCCGATTAGGGTCAATAGCGTCCAAGATCTTCTTAGAGATGTCTGGATCTGCTTCGCTAACAAGATGCTCAGGGACGCCAGGTAAGTAAAGTCCTTCTCTATCATTCTCATCACAGATGGCGTATCTGCCAATGAGTATGCCAATCATGAAGCCAATTCCCAGGGCTAGTGCTAAAAATATCAACAGTCTTGTCTTGCTTATCCCATGCTTAAAGTACGTGCCGCTTCCATCAGTATCGTGATTTAGACGTATACTGCTTCCGGTGGTCATATTTCTTCGCTGTTACTTTATTTTGATAGACACCAGATAAATCAAGGTGGAAAATATATGACTGAACTACGTAAATATCTGTCGATATATCTCGTGAATTCTACAGTGAAATGTATGCATTTATCTAACAATACAATTATCATAATCATTCATAAAAAATAATAACAAAACAGCAATTCCTCTTTCGCATGATAAAAGGTGATGGAGTAAACGGCTGTCAACTATTTATCGAAAGAACAGAATATAATTTTAGGAAATAAATTTCTCTCCTAATGTTTCTACAGGTAATAAATACAGTGTAACTACACTAACAGTGAACTATGTTTGCGTTACAAGATTCAGTTCAGTTCCCTTATGACGGTGTATCCTGTCTGTGTTGGCCTTCTCAAAAGACGCAGCACTCCCTTTACGTGTAGTAATAGGTCTTTTATTTATTCCCAAGCCTCAATGCTTACCGCGTACTGTACATGTTTTCGTTATACGAAGAAAGAACAGTTCATGGCCAAAGAACATTGAATATGGTGTCAAAGCATAAAATAAACGTGAGATTGCTATTTTGGTAGAATATTTATCTCTTGTGTAAATTCCATACTTCACGTCTGAGGGACCCAGCGTTAGACGGCTGCATCTCCCAATGACTGATTTGGAACATTCTCAGGTGTCGACCTAGAAATCTCTGAATAAAGCGGTCGTTCATCTTCACCTGTCGACATCTTACTGACTGAACGATTTGTTTAGTGGTTCAGCTGTAGACAAAATTACCGAAAGAACTAGTCTTTATTTGACGGACCAAAAGGACGAATTATTGTTTTTCTGACGGAACAAAAGAACGAACTATTTCTTACTTGACGGACCATAAGAACGAACTGCTTGCTCCTTACTTGACGGATAAGAGAATTACTAGCGATTAACAGGAGCGAACTGCTACTGAGAGAGAATGATCAACAGCAACGTTGAAAAAAATTCAGCTCGGACTAGTAAATCGTTGTAAGTCTCTATTAAAAAAAAAGCTTCATCGACTTAAAAAATAAAAGTTTTGTTATGGCTAGCTATCGTTATAAAATTATTTAGTTTAAGTACCGAGAATTTACATATCAGTTCAAACAAATGAAGAAATAATCATTTACTAGTAGAGTTTATCCAAACAATGTTGTAAGCACGCCCCAATTTTCACTCCAGAAAACAGACTAACCCTTAACTCTGCCAAAATTGTGCTTAAGACCTTCCATGGCTGACTTTCATGTGCCCCCCACCCCTTTCCTTTTTTTAAAAAGAATAATTATTCAATCAATGGTTCTCAAAGTATGGATCTAGAACCATTGTTGATATGGCAGGGTTAATCAAGTGGCAACATATTATTAAACATTTTTGGAGTCATGTTTACTGCCACTTTGCTTTTTAGCTGGTGAAATTCATCGTGTATTCGGTTAGACAGAAGCAATAGAAATGATAAATGACAAGAAGGCAGTGGTTAGCTCATTTACAAGTTTAAAATTTGAATCCCTGAAGCAAAGAAGAAAATCAGATGGGTTCAGATATTTTTATGTGATATTTTTTAACAAAGCCATTTAAATAGTTCGTTATAGAAAAAAGAGTTTTCATCATGATGAAAAATAATGTATTCATTTTTATTTTATACATTTAAAATGTGTAGGATTTTTCTTTTTTTTTCTTTTTATTCTTTCTTATATATTGTAAGCTTGTAATAAATTCGACATTCCTTGTATAATAAAAGATAACTACAAATGTAAGGAAAATACAGAATGAAAACCATCGAACTTAAGCTAGGTAAGACCCTATCACATCTCACCTCTGCCCTTCTAGATAGACTGCTGAGTTATTTTCGCTTGGCGAGCGAGAAATACCCGATGAAATGATGATGACCGAGCTTCCATTGAAACAAATACATCTTTTCTAAGCTCAAAAGTTAATGAAGACCATCGTATCCAACTCCAAGTCCGAATTGATGTGTGTTTTCTTTTTCTTTTGAAGTAGAAACATACCGCATATTCGATACCTATTCTCATTCGACTGAATAAGGACGGAATTCGAATATTCGTATTCGAATAAAAAATATATTGGGAAATTTTCGAATGCTTAAACTACCGAAGTGCCAAACAATGCCATCAAAGTAATGCAGGGTGATCATAAAAGTCCTTCCATGATTGGGAAAAATCGCATCTTAAACACTTTTGCTAGACAGAAACGTGAATTATGAGCCATACATAAGCTGATTGTTAGTTGTTTGTTTGTTTATTTGTTTTGTTCGTTTGTTTGTTTTTCTGTTTTTCTGTACAGATAGCGCTGCAGTCACCAGTATCAAAATGGCGCCAGTGAATGATAATATGCTCAATGTGTTTTGTGGTATTGTGAGCAAACACGCAAACCCCGAAAGTATGTACAGCTTGGTGGGCGGAGCGTCCTCGCTCACTTGATCCGAACGTGTGAAGACCCATATATAGTCGAGGAAGGCATGACGGAAGAGAGAGAGAGAGAAAGAGAGAGGGAGAGAGAGCCGGAGAACATGGCGGGGCCTAGTTTCGTTTCGTCTATTTCGACGACCTCCTACTGTTTGATAATATATTGTGGAATTATAAAGTGCTGTGAATTATGTCATTCTCATCTTATATTGAGCTCCTCTGATTCCTGATGAGATTCGTTATATATTTTGATTAGGCACACATCAAGGCCTATCATGTGTTCATTCGCATGTACAATAATACGTCATTGGTATCAGGAGATACATAACCTGGCAGCAGAAGCTGCACAATCAGTGATGTGCATTAGTACATGGTAATCCATGGAGAAAGGAGGTGAGGCACAATAGTGGCAGCTATGAGTGATAATTAGGTCCATTAGCACAAGGGGGAGATATCTGTGATAATTCAGTGCGTGAACACAAGGGAGAGCTATGTGTGATAAATTCAGTGCGTTAGCACAAGAGGGAGATATGTGTGATTATTCAGTGCATTGGCACAAGGGGTGTTATGTGTGATTATTCAGTGCACTGGCACAAGGGGGATACGAGTTTCATAAGAGTGCAGTAGCTGCCATGTTAATAAGTGCGAGGGTACACATTTAGAAGAATGTGTGTATTGCATTATGAGAGTCAGGAGAGCCCCAGCCAATTGAGTCCATATGATTTCAGTTGATACTTAGAGAGTTGTACATTATATTGATGCCATGCTTATTATACTCATGATGGTACATGTTGATATCCTGTGTATGCAATATTTGTTATGGTGTTAATATGGTGTATATAGTTTGGATAATAAAATGTTGATTGATTTAATTGCTTGACTTGGTAATGTGTATTGCACGTCAGGAGATTGTATTATTGTATGTAATATGCTGCATTACTGGCATACAGTATCCTTGGAGAGGAAATCCTGGGTTGTCGTGGATGGATATGGGTTAGAGCCTGGCCACCCAGTACGGTAGTACATTAGGCCATGGATTTGTGGGTTTCAGCTGGTTTATGTAATATCCCTTCCCCAACTTCATTCCCAATTGTAGATTTAACACCCGCTAAGTTTACAGTATCACGAAACAAAATCGACCGTTATAGTTCAACGAATGTTTGGACGTGATCCTCCGTGGGAGGGTTACAGGCCTGTCCATTTTGGGAGCCTCTGCTCTAGAGCAACTAAGTAACTCTGTATAAACAACAAAGACTGTATGAGAAGCAGAAGCCACGGTTATGAAAACTGGAGCTGGTCCCAACCTTTATCAATATTATGGGGGCCACGCTTACAAGACATACACTTCTTTACATATTCCCCCCTATTAGTTGTATATTCAAATGTGACAGGCCTGAATGCAGCGGAAATGTGGTTCCTTAGAAGAATGCTAAAGATACCACGGACAGTGAAAAGATCAAACAAAGGGGTCCTGAAAGAGGTAGAAGAAGAGAGACAGACAGTAACAAAGTTCAGGAAGAGACAATCGACATTCATAAGACACGTCATGAGAGCAGGTGGATTGGAACTTTGGTAGCAACAGGGATTGTAAAGGGTAAAAGAAACCGACACAGAGGAAAAAGAAAAGATGATAGATAGACTGACGATGTAGCATAGAGAAAGAACACTAGTCCAACTCATAATTAACACCCAGAATAGACAATTGTGGAAAAGATGACGGTCAAAGACTGTCCGCATGGCACTCTATAGATACTAAGGATAAAGTGTTCATTTCACCAGTTCCTGATGCTGATGTTTTGAAGCCAAATATAAAGGGTTCTTGAGCATTGGTGACTAAAGAGATGTTGAAGAACACATGTCAAGAAATTGAATATCGCTTAGGTGTTTCCTGTGCAGCAGACAAAATACATACTGAAGTGTACACCAAAAACAAAAACTATTCCAACTAATGTAAAATTCTCAACATACCACATATTTTCATCTTAGCATCTTACATCCTTCCCGTGCCACTGAGCGTCACATAGAGCTTGCATCGTAGTTCGCCATATTTTTCTGTTTTCGGCGAGTTTTTCAGCCTCGTCAAGGGATCTTATGTCCACTAATTTAGCCTCTCTCAACAATGTTTTCTTTAGAGTTTCACATTTTTCTTTGTCCTGTTGTGTCCAATTTAATAGCTTGTTTTTGGGATTCTTTGATTGTTTCTTCTCATCACGTGGCCGATGTATGTCCATCTCACATGAGGCATAATATCTTTTTTTAATCATCATGCTCACTCTAAGTTTCTTAAGATTAGATTTAATCAGGAACCGATACATTCAACCAGCAATTTGTAACAACCAACTATTATTTCAGTAAACGTCTAAATGGTTCATTATTTATTATAAATATGTTCATTTTAATATGAAATTTCTAATTTTAATTATATTACCTCTGTTTAATATTTACACATTTAGCCGAGTAGTACGGTTTCCACTTGTCCCTTTTTCATATACCAGTTAGTATTCGGTCACTCATAAAATGAAGTATGTGCATTACACAGAATACATAAAACTCGGTATTCAGTACATTCCTAGTTTCAAGAAATTAATGCAAAGAGTTCATGTGACCTCTTGGTCACAAAGGGATTATAAGTCAACAAAAGAATTTCAATGAGTAATATTTAGCGAATCGTCATCATGTAGCTTTTTTTCCGAATGTGCGAATTTGCGGTGATATTAAATTTCCGTTTTTATGTTTCCGAGATATTATATGGCTCCAAATGGAAACAAAAATGTTGAGAGCAACTGTCACAAGAGAAGAATCTCCATAACAAACGAGCGTGACAAACCATAATTTAACATAGAGTGTTACTTGCTTTTGGTCTAGCACAGTGTTTCCCAACGCAGGGAGTACAGCCGCTCTCTCTTTCTCTGGTCCATGCCAGTCAGGCGTTGGTCGTCATTGATTTTCACAATCATTTATCCTTTGCTCTTTCTATAAGCTGTGTTTTGGATTGTGCTCTATGACACTCTTTTAATCCGTCAAGTATCTTGTTTATTTGTCTTCCTCTGTCCCTTTTCCCCTCCAGTTTTCCAGTTGTCAGTTTGCTTTTTCTACATATCCTACAAATCTGGACTGTCGTGTTCTAAATTTTGCCATAATTTCTCTCTTTTGCCAAGTATCCCTTAGAACCTCTTAATGTGTTTTCTTGGTTGTCACGGTATTCTTATAAACCACATCTTCGACGCTTCCAGTAGATTTTGAGTCCTTTTTTTATCGACCATGTTTCGTATCTATATAATAAAAGGGTTCGATGTAACACTGAATAAAGTGTTACATCGCCCCACTGGGAGGGGGGATGGGTGTGAGCAATATGAATATTTTTTTTGGGGGGGAGGGGGCAATTAGAATATGTTTATATTATACAGAGTGTTCCATAAGTAACTGTGCACTAATCCAGTATCGATTCCGGTATCGTTGTGATATCATACTGTTTGCATTATCTAGCCACATCTACCTGCGTGGCTGGAGTCGCCAATTAAGCGTGTTGATTAAAAAAAAATGTTACGAATTATAAGCTTATCAGACACGTACCTTATAACGAATATTGAAAGTGATGTCTCTGTGCGTCTATGCAGGTTTGAACATGTTTAATTTTATTCGCAAACACTTTTCCTAGTTCTGATGGTGAAATGTTTCTTATGTGTGGGCGATTTCGATAAACTTCTGATCGTGTATTTTGTGTGTTAACGTAACCCGAGAGGTGAAACCAGGCCTCATCTGTAAAAAAAAAAGTGACACCAGATAACCATTCTCAGTCAATTTTCATGATCCGCCGGCGATTGTTGGACCACTGTTACTTTATATGGGAAGAGTTTTCAAATTTCCTCTGACCGCTTTATCCACTGTTGCAAGCCTGATACCTTCCTGTTGTGGTAACTTTCGCAAAGCTTTTGATGACCTCAGAAACATAGAGTCAGACATGTTCGATAATTTCTCCTTGTTAAATATAGATGTTCTCTCACTACGGTGCGCATCTTCTTCTTCTTCGTTCGCTTCTACCACCAAGACCGCCCTGTGATCCTACTGAATTTACTCCTGTGGTCTTCGGTAGGTCCCGTTGTCCCCCTGTGGTCTCCGAAAGGACCACACGAGATCCCCGAGAGGACCACATGAGGTTCAGAGTATCCCAGGGCTTGAGTCTGTATTCTTGGTGGGTCGCCGAAGCGGGATTGCGTGACACCGTGGTTTTCGTTGCACCAGTTTAGTTGGACTTTCTCACCGGAAAACCTCGACGTGTTTTGGATATTAGTATATCCCCGCTGGGCGAGAGGTGGTTGCCCATCTAGTCCAGCGTTGGACTTTCTCACCGGAAAACCTCAGTGTGATTAGGATACGCAAACATCCCTGTTGTGTGAGAGGTGGTTACCTATCTAAACTGCACTGGTCCAGTGTCTCTGACTTCAGCATTTTGTGGTCGTGGCCGCTACCCTTCCTAGTTGTGACAAGGACGGAGCTTTTGTCCAGGAGGACGAATCCTCGCCACTAGTAAGTTTCACCCCTGGGGAAAGCCGGTTTAGACGTATTGTCCCTGCATGGGCGTGTTTAGGACGTGACCGACCTCTAGAGCGGAGGTACCGTGTCATGAGTAATCGTAAAATTTCACCCCTGGGTTAAGCCGGTTTAGGCATATTTCACCAGTATGGGTGTATATACGGACGTGGCCGGCCTCTAGAGCAGACGTGCCGTGGTATGAGTAGCTCTCGCCGCGAGACTACTGGACATACCGATTAAACTTCACTTTATCCTTTCCATCACCTTTTTCACAGTGGCGCAGCACGGCAACCTTAATCATATTTTCGCTTTTTCTTCATTGGACGGAAGGAGTTTCACCCCACGCGCGGCAGCAGAAGAACCTCGCCAGCAGTGTCTTATTTTAACTCCTGGGTTAAGGCGGTTTAGGCAATCTGCCCCAGTATGGGGTTTAAAGGACGTGGCCGGCCTCTAGAGCAGAGGTGCCGTGATTTGAGTAGTCCAGACCTCGAGGCTACTGGCCACTTCATTTAATCCTTCACCTTTTCCACGATAGCGCTGCGCAACAATCTTAATCGCATTTTCTTCATTGGCCAGGAGTAGTTTTACCCCACGCACGGCAGCTGAAGAACCTCGCCAGCAGCGGTAGATGAGCTACCAAACAAAACTCTCATCTACCCGAAACGTCTTGTTTTCAGATTCCAGATGTTCGCCTTCGCCCCTTCTACTGTCAGTTTGAACAGTTCTGCCACGAGAAGGCCAAGAGCTGGACTTGACTGTCGGAGGCTATTTGAGACGCACGCCTTGGAGACATATAATTGGAGTGGAGAGCGTATCCCCCACCCCACCTCCGGCTATAACAGTCCTTAGAACCGGTGCGCATCTGACACTGAGCCTGTTTCGCGAAATTTCTCAATAGGTTTATAAACTGCATTGCGATTAGGTACGGGTGTACTTAGGAATTTTTCAACAAACTTCTCCCGCACTAAATCAGTGTATGTACTTCCTTCTCGAAATACGTGCACAACAAGAAAAATACTCTCTTCTAGTGAAAGAACTATAGTGAATAAACTGATTTAAACAATTCACCCGTCGTGCGCTTCGACAACTGCTTCGCTGCTTAACAGCTGAATACCAAAAGACAGACTGAATACAGTGAATGTTACACAACAGGATTCTGCACACTAACATACGCAGGTAGATGTGGCTAGATACCGCAGGCATTAAGATGTCATTATGATACCGGAATCGATACTGGGTTAGTGCACAGTTATTTTCGAAACGCATTGTATCTTTTCAGAATTTGGCTGGCTAGAATGGGGGGGGGGGGGGGGGTGGGGGTGTAAAAGGGTGTCAAAATCTTTGTGACATAGAGGTTGGGCATGATCCAAAAAAGGTTGGGAAACACCGGTCTAGCGAAACCCAGGCATAAAAAAGGTTGGTAAAAGGGTTGCCACTTGAAGCGAGGAAATACTCGGATCGCAATGAACTAGACCCAGATTAAAAAAAAAAATATGAGAAGAAGTATTTGAATGTTGGTTAAAGAACAACGCGTCGAAATAGCGATCTTGCAAAATGTTGACAGGACAAGTCAAGCCTGTATATTACCTTATACGGAACATACCTTCAGCACACCGTATTATTTTTTATTGCAACAAATACTGGATCGGATGTGACAACACATGCTTAATGACAGGTGTATGACTGAGTGTATTTGTGACTACAGTTACATTTATGATTCTGTCGCATATCTAGCTTTCAGAGAAGTCACGGAGTTTTTTTTAACGATATCATAGGTGATAATTTTGTTACAAATAAGTTAACATTACTTTATAGTTTTCTTTTACAAACTAACACGTCAGCTATCATTTATGTATGGAATGCCAATTGATTAAACTTGTTTAATAAAACACTGAGAGCAAAGCACATTACAATTACTCATAAAAACACATTTTTGTGTAGACGCCTACAATTATGCATATAAATATCCCGCTCCCCTTGTCTCTCTCTCTCTCCCTCTCTCTCTCTCTCTCTCTCTCTCTTTCGATCTTTCTCTCTCATATACATAACGTTATCTCCACTTCCATTCACACATTCGGAGTTATCTACGCTTGAAAATCTCTGCTACACCGAGCACAACAACTACACATCTCCTCAGATCATCATTTGAAGGCGGCGCACATATGGGGATGCCGAAGTGCCGGGAAGCCAGCCTCTGATTACAGTTACAGTTCAGATCATCACAGGAAGTGAGAAGAGGACGCACCATTCAAACTCAATAAAATGCCTGTCAGCGACTCAGAGATGAATGCCTGCGTCAGGCTTAGCGAACCATAGCTGGCCTTGAGCCTATTCCACCTCTCCGTGGTGCTCCTTGAAGCAGACAGTATTCCATCTCTCCATGGTGGTCCTTGAAGCAGACAGTAATCCACCTCTCCGTGGTGTTCCTTGAAGCAGACAGTATTCCATCTCTCCATGGTACTCCTTGAAGCAGACAGTAATCCACCTCTCCGTGGTGCTCCTTGAAGCAGACGGTATTCCACCTCTCTGTGGTGCTCCTTGAAGCAGATCGTAGTCTTGCCAAGGGAATATGGATCGTAGTGGGAAAACTAATCTCGTCCTAAATTTTTAAAAAAGCGTCGAGAAGAAGGCGGATGTGCCGGGCCGAGGGGCACAACTACGACACGCCCAATCAACACCCTTTCTGAGATCGAACGAGGAAGAAGATCACATGAAGTTTGCTTTTAATTCAAGTAATTTTACACAAGAATTTCCTTAAATCAAAACAAAGCTGGTTAACCTGTTCCTACAGGTAGAAGCTTAAAAAGTTTTTAAAAGTACTTCTACATCCATTTATATCACAAACACGAAGAAAACACCAGCAAAATTGAAAAAGAAAAAAAAAACCACAGAAAAGGAAAGAAACAAAATGTAAAACAATATCCCAGTATGACTCTTTGGTTTCTTGAAAATTCCATTGCCTTCATTCTTTAAAGACAAAGGATAATATTCAAAGGCTAAATGTACGTTATCTCTCTTCTCCCACAAATGATTATTATTTCCTGCGTTAAATAAATGGAATGAATTGTGTACATGGTTAATTTGAAAGTACGATACACATTCTCGCTGACAAGTGGAAGTTCATCGTAAGCCACCACTACCACCATGATGATGATGATGATGATGATCATCATCATCATCATCATCATCGTCGTCATCATCTTCTTCTTGTTCTTCTTCTTCTTCTGCTTCGTTTATTCTTCTTCTTCTTCTTCTTCTGCTTCTTCAATCTCCCTGGCAGCTGGTGTTCTTTGACGTGAAGATTTGATCGCAATACCGTGTCGACTTAGAAACGAGTAATGACAGTAATTTATTTTTCAGTTTCTGAGCGCAGATAAAATATATTCTTAAACTGGAGTAGGATTTTACTGTAAATGATGCTGATAACGCTGATTATCATTCTTGTTACAAATGCTATCAAATGTTATAAATGCTATCTGTGAATGAGCTATTCCTAGCAATTAATTTTACTATTTCTATTTGTTTCGTGTGATTTATATATATATATATATATATATATATATATATATATATATATATATATATATAATTTAAAATCTGTTCCTGGATAAAGGATGGGTCACAAGCTAGCCACAGCAGGCTGGGGAACGAGATGAGAGTAAGCGTGCTCTTTCCTTGTGTCACCTACCAATGCAGCTAGCTCAGAGAGCATCGATATTTTTTGGTAACTGAAATAAAACCATGATTGCCAGTTATTTTTGCCATCATAACTGATAACTGCCAGTTATTTCTGCCATCATCACTGATAACAGTTAGTGATTTCTGCCATCATCAGTGATATCAGCTAGTTATTTCTGCCAGCATCACTGATAACAGCTAGTTATTTTTGCCATCATCACTGATAACTGCCAGTTATTTCTGCCATCATCACTGATAACTGCCAGTTATTTCTGCCATCATCATCGATAAAATCATAATAACATCATTGGACTTGAGACTAAGACTCACCAGATCAAGCCGCTTTCAAAAGAGATAAAAAGTAAAGATAGTCCCATAGCATTTCAAATGCCGTAGGGGGTGAAGCGTTAGAGACCTCATTATGCTGGGTCATCAGCGTATGAGGTAGGGTGACCAGTTCCTTTCCTCGCTGCCTTTACTTCCCAGATTTTCTCTGGTACCCATTTTACGAGGCTGGGTCGACCTCAGGGCCGTATTGGTCGGAAAAAAAATCCCGCTCAGCTGGGGATTCGAACCCTCGACCATTTGGTTGCTAGACGAGTGCTCTAACCACTACGCTAGCCGGCCCCTTCAAAAGAGATGCATCAGCATTTTTGCGCACACGAAAATCCTCCAGGTCTGCTGTTCGGTAAGGTTAATGCTAGACTATAATCAGCGTCCTTGTTTGTTTTTTTTTTTCAGATTAACCTCTACCCTCTATCTGTATGTGCAGTTCTGTCTGATAAATTGGACTTTTTGTAGTTTTTTTTTTTTTTGTAGCTGTAGAGCTTAACTATTTGAGAGGTTTCACACAGCCCATGGTTTCATAGATGGCGCCGTTTTATAGGAAGAGTTTCACGGCTTGAGGTGCCTATGCACAGGCACAAGGAGGAGAACTGCAAAACTTCTTTTTTTTAAGACGATGAAAACAACAAGCCATGACCCGGTGGTACTGCAAGCCGGGTCCACCAGTAACGAGATGTGAACCATACCCCCGGCATTCAATGTGCAGGCCAGGCCTCACGCATCTCGTTTAGGTCAAAAATGACGACGCTTTTGTTTAACCAAAGGGCATGTTGATCAGGGTACCTGCCAAGAGGACACTTTGACCTCAGCCACTTTGATCTTAGCCAAAATGCCGAGGTTGTGACCCATTCCAACCGAAAATGATGATCTTTTCCTTTCTGTTTAGACTATGATAGTCATTATATGGTCTTTATATGTCTGTGGTCTTTATCACTTTTGATTGTAGGTGACCAATTCGTCTGATTACCAAAATTCAGGGCTAATCTTTGGGCAGACAGTCGGCTTTCTCACGATGTACTTTAGGCAAGTTCATAGTGCTCCAAGCACTCACCGTGAAGCATAGCAACTGTGTCGATTTGTAGTTAGCTTATGTCCCTTTAAGAGATGAGGAGTGCTGTGGCTTACATCACATTTTAATTCCAGCTCTCTCTCTCTCTCTCTCTTCTCTCCTTTCTCTCTCTCTCCTTTCTCTCTCTCCCTTCTCTCTCTCTCTCTCTCTCTTCTCTCCTTTCTCTCTCTCTCTCCTTTCTCGCTCTCCCTTCTCTCTCTCTCTCTTGTGTTATTTTGCTATAGTAGATGTAGACAGCCCAGCCACCTGTCCTGTTTGTATGTTGTTGGGAGCACCAGCAAACTCTTGGACAACGATGTTTGAGCTTTTTTTTTCCTGATCAAATTTTTTTAGATGTTTTCATGACTGTAATCGTATTTGCTTCTTTCTTTGTTGTAGCTTAGCTTGTGATTCATCCTTTGTAGCAGCCATTATTTTAACTGTCAGTCTATTTATGGAACTGGCATAAGAACTGGTTGCATACATTGCAGTTTTGTAACCAAAGCGTACTATGAAAGCCCAAGCACGTTATCGGTGACGAACCATTGACCATTTCTGTCTAGATCGCTATGTTCTATTCCCTGGAGTTATGACATATCACTGCCAGTTATTTCTGAGTTAACTCATTTCTGTCAAGTGAAATGAGAACGAGGAAACGTCACTTACATTTTGCATGAATATGTAGGTATCCAATGTTAATTTCCTTCAGTTTTCTCCTGAACAGAAATAATATATTGTTTTTCTCCACGTTATGTCATGCGAAAACATACTCTAAACGTCTAGTACTGACGATTACATATATGGCTTGTCATATCTCTATAAAAAAAATCGACGCAGTTATCTGAGAAAGCACACCCTTGGATGTCACATTTCAGACTCCATCTTTTCTGATTTTGCTTTCTTCTTCCAAACTCATTAACTCCTCGTTACTATCCCATGTCGCACACGCTTGAGTCTTCGTGGTTTTTTTGTGTGTGAAATGCTGTAAAACTCTTGTTCTGCAGAGCTAGTACCTAGAGATTTACTTCCTCGACCTTTTTTCTTTCTTTCTGTTGACACTTACCTACTGTCTCCACGTGCTGTTCTTGAGTTAATTAAATGACATACATTCTTCTTCTTTTCAATTTTAGCTCACAATGTGACTTCGTCATTTCTACATTTTCAACTTGATGGTAGCAGTTGTTTGTGTGATAATTTTGATTTTCATATTTTTATAAGTAACTTGTTTTGTTTTTTTATGTGAGTGTATGGATGAAAAGTAATTTTCGACATACATGTTTACACATAAAAATAAATAAGTTACTTTCTGCATATTCCCACAGATCTCCTTTTAACTCCCCGTTATAACAGATGTCGCTGTGTTCCAGGTAGAATATCTTTGTATAATATAAACGCTCAGCGTGACATATTTTCAGAATAATTACAGCTCGTAGTAACAAATGACTTTGACGGTGTTACCAAACTCTCCGCCACCACTTGTCATCTCGACCTCCAGTTTACCTCTCATTTTTATTCTGTATTGTCCTTAATTCAATCTGCTACAGATCTTTCCGTTTTCTTTCCATTCTGATTATAGTCTTTTCGCTCTTTGTTTCCCCACTCCTTTTTTTTCACTTTGTTATTTTGTTATCATTTCACTTCACTTTAACATGATCTCCCTTTTTCTGTTTTGAACTTTCTGTAACCTACCTCACTTTGTTATCTTGTTATCATTTCACTTCACTTTTACATAATCTCCCTTTTTCTGCTTTAAACTTTCTGTGACCTCCCTCACTTTGTTATCTTGTTATCATTTCACTTCACTTCACAATGACGCGATCTCTCTTTGTCTGCTTTAAACTTTCTGTGACCTACCTCACTTTGTTATCTTGTTATCATTTCACTTCACTTTGACATGATCTCCCTTTTTCTGCTTTAAACTTTCTGTGACCTCCCTCACTTTGTTATCTTGTTATCATTTCACTTCACTTCACAATGACGCGATCTCTCTTTGTCCGCTTTAAACTTTCTGTAACCTCCCTCACTTTGTGATCTTGTTATCATTTCACTTCACTTTGACATGATCTCCCTTTTTCTGCTTTAAACTTTCTGTGACCTCCCTCACTTTGTTATCTTGTTATCATTTCACTTCACTTCACAATGACGCGATCTCTCTTTGTCTGCTTTAAACTTTCTGTGACCTACCTCACTTTGTTATCTTGTTATCATTTCACTTCACTTTGACATGATCTCCCTTTTTCTGCTTTAAACTTTCTGTGACCTCCCTCACTTTGTTATCTTGTTATCATTTCACTTCACTTCACAATGACGCGATCTCTCTTTGTCCGCTTTAAACTTTCTGTAACCTCCCTCACTTTGTGATCTTGTTATCATTTCACTTCACTTTGACATGATCTCCCTTTTTCTGCTTTAAACTTTCTGTGACCTCCCTCACTTTGTTATCTTGTTATCATTTCACTTCACTTCACAATGACGCGATCTCTCTTTGTCCGCTTTAAACTTTCTGTGATCTCCCTCACTTTGTTATCTTGTTATCATTTCACTTCACTTCACAATGACGCGATCTCTCTTTGTCTGCTTTAAACTTTCTGTGACCTACCTCACTTTGTTATCTTGTTATCATTTCACTTCACTTTGACATGATCTCCCTTTTTCTGCTTTAAACTTTCTGTGACCTCCCTCACTTTGTTATCTTGTTATCATTTCACTTCACTTCACAATGACGCGATCTCTCTTTGTCCGCTTTAAACTTTCTGTGATCTCCCTCACTTTGTTATCTTGTTATCACTTCACTTAAATTCACTCTGAGCCGATCTCCCTTTTCCTGTAACCTCCCTCACTTTGTTATCCCTTTGCCCATTCCATACTCTCTGTGACCTATTTTATTTAGCCCTCCCCTTGCCCCCTAATACATACCTCTCTTTCTCTCTTCTCTTTCTCTCCTCTCTCTCTCTCTCTCTCGCTCTCTCTCATTCTTTGTGTGCTGTTCAATATTTGTTGCCTGTATATTTCAATTCCTTCTTTTTTAAACCTGTTCATTCATTCATTCATTTGCATGTCCCTTGTGGAACTTTGCCTTCCTAACAGCGCTCCTGTAGGCCTCTCGGTTGTGAGCAAGATGGCCTGCCGCTGCTGCATCCATTTGCCGATAGTCAGCGATGTCTTGCAGCCATCTTCGTTTTGGTCTTCCTCTCTTTCTTTTTCCCATTATGTATCCTTCCAATACAGTCTTCTCTAAATTAACATGACGTTTAAGGTGTCCAAAATATTTAAGTTTTCTCTCTTTAATCCTCTTTACTAGCCAGCCTTCTTCAGTATTAAGGTTTTGTAGTATAGATATATTTGTTCTTTTTTGTGTCCACGATATTTGGAGAACTCTTCTATAGCATTTACATTCAAAGGCATTTATGTGTTTCTCAGCTGTTTTGTTAAGTATCCAGGTCCCACAGGCATATGTTGCGATGGGAAAGATGCATGTCCTTAAAAATCTTATGTTTGTGGTTCTGTCTGCTCCTCTCCACAGATTCTTTAGTTGTTTTACTTTATGAAGAGCGATAGATGTCCTCCTTTTAATTTCCCTCATTGTATCTCCAGTATTAGTTAGCAGTGGTCCAAGATATTCAAAACTCTCCACTTCTTCCAGTTGTTCCTCATTGATACATATTTCAGCTGCCTTATTTGTTTTGTCAGTTGTCATCAATTTAGTTTTAAACCCGTAAACAGCTCTTTTTCCAATAAGTTAAATAACTCTTCCATTGTTTAACTGTATATTAAAAATACATTAAGAAATAACATCTTGTTGGCATAAATGCAGATGAAGCCATTGACATCAGTTATTGAGGAACGACGCTGACGATGGTTGGGACACGTGTTCACTACCAAAAATAGCACTAAGATGGATACCACAGGGGAACAGAAGTAAGGGCAGATCAAAAGAGACACGGAGAAGAACAACAGAGAGGATGTTGAGCAATAGAGGACTCACCTGCGCAAGGGCGGAAAAAAGGCACAGGACAGCCCTCAGACTCCCTGCTCTACAGACCTCTGAGATATTTTTTTCTTACTTCTCTGGCCTGCAGTCACCGTATCAGAGACACTAATCAAAAGTTTTTTCAATTAATAATAATATTATTATTTCATGGCCACAGGAACCCCTTTTCATAAATGTTAGTGCACGAGCGGTCACTTTCATAGAAAAGGAATTTGTAGCAGTATGGAAGATAACTGGGTTTTTTCTTTACAGAAAGGGCTGTTCTTATTGGTCTCTTTTGGGAACTTTTCCTTGGTCGGCTGAGATCCTTCGAGAACGTCACGTGGGCTGAAAAACATGTGACAGAGAATCGTGGAAGAGATTGAGTGGGGAGTGAGTCTTCGTTTGGATGTTTTCGTGATGTCTCTGCCGAGTAAATGGACTTTTATATTTGTTTTGGAGTTTTACAGGTATTAATAGACTCGCCATATGGAAGGGGCAATTTGCCGGCGGTCAGGTTATCGTCAGCACCATCTGCATTTTCATCCATTTCTTCAATAAAACCTCAAACTTTCAAAGTATTATGCAGGACTGGCTTGACTTCCGTATCAGTGTGTTGCAAACCTTCGGTTGAAAAGAGTGAAGAACGGCTGGAGTCAGTGTTAACTAATCCAGAAACGTGAAGTTGATGGCTGGAGACAGTGATTAACTAATCCAGAGACGTGAAGTTGATGGCTGGAGTCAGTGTTAACTAATCCAGAAACGTGAAGTTGATGGCTGGAGTCAGTGTTAACTAATCCAGAAACGTGAAGTTGATGGCTGGAGACAGTGAATATCTAATCCAGTAACACTCATAAAACACGACTTCAAGATAATGCACTAACCAGAAACATCCTGCACATCGTGGCACAACACCGGCCAATAGCACAGTAAAGAAGGCGGAATTACACATACGTCTTCCGTGATGCCATCTGGGAGACCTACATTGGCAATATCAAACTTCTGAATTTGGATGTGTCGCAGCGAGTCGACAAAGACCGTTGGTGCGGAGTAAAGCTGCCCGGGCCTTGAGGTGTAGATGCACTCGTGCTGCTATGTTTCGTGGGCATTCTTTTCTCTCGGTTTTCGCCTGCAAGAAGTGAGAACCACTGAGAACAACACGGTAGTGACCTAATTAATCATCGGTTGTAGAGCTTGTTGCTGGGCCTGCTTCTCCCATTGATGTCAGCTCCGTGTAAGATTTGCTTGTCGCATAATGTCAACCTGTGAGAGACCTATTGTCGTATGATGTCAGCGAGAGAGAGAGAGAGAGAGAGAGAGGAAGAGAGAGAGAGAGGAAGAGAGAGAGACTTATTTGTTGTATAAAGTCAGCCTGAGAGAGACCTATCTGTCGCAAGATGTCCGCCCATGAGAGTTCTACTTGTACGAAGTCAGCGACAACGCCATGGAGTCCACTCGTATCCTGTCCAGTTCCTGGAGGGAGCCAAACCCTGGCTCTTGCTGTTCCTGGAAAGGGGGGGGGGGGCGCCAATTCCTTTCTCTTTAGCTGTTTCCAGGAGGGGGTCAATTCCTGGCGGGGGCCAATTCATGGCTCACTAGCTGTTCATGGAGGGGGCCAAACCCTGGCTCTTGCTGTTCCTGGAGCGAGCCAACTCCTGGCTCTGCAGAATTATGATTGCAGTATCCGGATCCTACCTCACGTTAACAGTACTGGAGGGGAGTTGGAGGGGGGGGGGTGTGGGCAATTGCCTGGCTCTCGGTGTAAGTGGTTGCCTTTTTGCGGTCCTCATCCTGTGTGGTTTCTGCTCCTTTTGGGTAGAACTGTTTACCCCTAGCCTGTCTAGAGGAGATATCACATTGTAGAACTTTTGGGAACAATCTGTTCTGCAGGACTTGTCGTTAGCTTGTATATGGACAGTACTAACATTATAGGAATAGTATTAGTAAGTGTTAGTTTTTAAAGGGTAACGTATGTTGGTAAGGATATATGAGTTTGTGTTTACTTAAGTAACTTCATGTTTTGCTCTGCCTGTCTGCCTGCCTGTCTGTATGTCTGTCTGTTTTTTACACAAGGCTTTTGTGTGTGCGTGTGCGTGTGCGTGTGCGTGTGTGTGTGTCGGCCGAGTTAATGATTTTTTTATTAGCTTTCAAGCACAGATTGGAGTGCTTGAAAATCAGTTGTCAGTGTGCAAGTGACATACGCGGTGCCTTGTGATTGCGTGTCAGTTTACGTCCATGGATGCACCCGTGTGTTGTCTAGTTCACTGTGTGTTCCTCGTATGTTGTCTAGTTCACTGTGTGTTCCTCGTGTTGTCTAGTTCACTGTGTGATCCTCGTGTGTTGTCTAGTTCACTGTGTGTTCCTCTTGTGTTGTCTAGTTCACTGTGTGTTCCTCGTGTGTTGTCTAGTTCACTGTGTGTTCCTCGTGTGTTGTCTAGTTCACTGTGTGTTCCTCGTGTTCTCGTGGAAGTGTGACTGCTTTTGTTTATGTTGAATATTGACTTCCGCCTTGTCGGGCAGCGGGAGTGTAAAGGGAACATGAGTGCATTTTTGTGTGTGACAGCTTGCTGTTGGGGCGGTAATGAGTAACTTTTTATTGGGATGTTGTTGTTGTTGTTATAACTGTTTTTTTTTTCCTAGCAGTGACGAAGTATAATTATCACTGTGTTTTATTTTGGTATTGGTTGTTGCTTTTGAGCGTAATGTATTTTCACATGCATTGGGGGTTTTTGTTTTGGACTTGTATTGTGTCCTTTGTTGTGTGTACTGAAATGTTTGTAGAATGGTCGTTCTTTGTTGCAACCGGTTGTTTATGATGGTATAGTTCTGTTTTTTTTTATGAGCTCTATACTTCACACCTACTGCTTATCGCGGGTGTAACGTTAGTTATGCAATATTTCAAATGATGACGTATAGTCAGGCTACCAGACAGCCGTGTGTATATAGTGCTACCTGTCTTGAGTGTTTAACCAGGCAGAGGTTACCTCAGTTTTGTTTTTGCTGTCAGTCAGTCCGTTAGTCAGTCAGCCATAAGCATTTCCCTTGCGTGAACTTTGCCTCCTTAACAGCTCTCCTTTAGGCCTCTCGGTTGTGAGCAAGATGGCCTGCCGCTGCTGCATCCATTTGCAGATCGTCAACGATGTCTTGCAGCCATCTTCGTTTTGGTCTTCCTCTCTTTCTTTTTCCCATGTTTTTGCTGTACAGATTTTTTTTTTGGGGGGGGGGGGGGGGGTATTATATGTACTGAATTTATGTCACCTTCTATGGAGATGTGTGTCTGATTTGAGTGTTATGACACACCTATTACTGTGATGTGTGTCGTACTTCTGGTGTGTATGCCCCATTTTGTTGAAGATGCCGTTTCCTTTTATATGCGTGTCATACTTTGCTGTTTATGACATTTGTTAAAGATGTTGTCTCATATTTATGTGTATGACACACTTATTATTGTGGTGTGTGTCATATTTTGGGCTGCATCACATATGTAGGTTGGAGTATTTTGTTGGAGTGAGTTATGTGTGTCTTGGAAGAGTGATGTGTGTTTGGAAATGCATATCTCTGCTATAAGGAGGGGGGAAAGATTATGTAGCAGTATGGGAGATAACTGAGTTTTTTCTTTACAGAAAGGGCAGTTGTTACGATTCTCCTTTTGAACTTTTCCGTGGTCGGCTGAAATCCTTCGAGAACGTCACGTGGCCTGAGAAACCCGTGACAGAGAATTGTGGGAGAGACTGTGAATCTTCGTTTGGGTGTGTACCTAGGTGGATGTTTTCGTGACGTCTCTGTCGAGAAAATGGAGTTTTATATTTGTTTCGGAGTTTTACAAGTACGAAAGAACTTGCCATATGGAAAAGGCAACCTGCTGGCGGTCAGATTATCGCCATCACTATCTGCATTTTCATCCATTTCTTCAACAAAACCTCATCTCAAGTATCATGCAGGACTGGCTTGACTCCCGTATCAGTGTGTTGCTAACCGTAGGTTGAAAAGAGCCTGGAACTGAAGAATGGCTGGAGACAGTGATTAACTAATCCAGAAACGTGAAGCTGATGGCTGGAGACAGTGACTAACTAATCCAGAAACGTGAAGTTGATGGCTGGAGACAGTGAATATCTAATCCAGTAACACTCAGAAAACACGGCTTCAAGATAATGTACAAATCAGAATCATCCTGCGCATCAAGGCAGCTTAACGAATGGCACAGTGAAGAGGCACACATTCGTCTTCACATTCTGAATGCAAGGCTGCTAACAATTTTTTTAATCTAAAAAAATCGTTAAACTCTGAGAGACCCCTGCTCACAGCTACAAGGAGATACAACAGTACTGAATATAAAATATATAAGGTAACATAAAATGTTACAAATTATGAATAATTCGGTTTCCATATTCTATGGTTCTGTACTCCTTATTTATTAGCACGATCTGTATTAATATTTCTCTCTCTCTCTATTTCTCTCTCTCTCTATTTCTCTCTCTCTCTCTCCCTATTTCTCTCTCTCTCTCTCTCTCTCTCTCTCTCTCTCTCTGTTAAAATAAACAGCCTTGAAATTCTCTTCATTGGTCTTTTTCATTTACCCTTTGTTTACACAGGACAAACATAGAAAGTTGTTAAGTGAAAGTGCAGGCAAGTGTATTGCTGCTGTGTCATTTCACCGCGCGCACGAATTTTTCCCTGTTAAAAAGTTCCCGGAATGTTTTCACGGCTGGAATGTAGCGAAGGTCACTTAACCAGTTGCAAGAGCGCTTCTCATTCATGTAATTTTCTTCGAGTTAGAACAATAATCTCAGAGTTTTTATCCAGAAATTGACAGTTTCGGAGGAACAAAGATTCAAGTAATGTTTTAGTCCTCATGTGTTAAGACAGCGTTCTGTAAATGACATTAATGAACTTGAGTTGGATGTCAGTGAAATGCTATTGTCGTCCGTCATTCAGCTGTAGAAAAAAGTAGTACCTGCCCCTTTTGCTTCAGGAAAACAGTTTCTGAAAACGCAAGAAACCCACGTGAAAGGCGAGTTGTCTTATATTATATTCCGCACACGTCCGGCAGTGTATTAAATGAGAAAAAGAATATTTTTCTTTACAAAACGGAGGGGATCAGCCAGTGTATATATAGACTATAGGGAGATGACTGTGAACGAAATATAAGTAGGAACCTACTGAAAATGAACTGAAAGATGAAACATCAAAATTCGTCGGTACAATTTTAATACATAAATATAAGACAAGAAAGATGTATATATTTAAAATAACAGGAATTACGTTAGAAAATAGCTGAGAAACACACACATGCCTTTGAATGTAAATGCTACAGAAGAGTCCTTCAAACATCATGGACACAAAAAAAAAGAACAAATATATCCATATTACAACCACTTAATATTGAAGAAGGTTGGGTAGTAAAGAGATTAAACAGAGAAAACTTAAATATTTTCGACATATTAAACGTCATTAGAATTAAGAGAAGACCGTCTTGGAAGGGTGCATAATGGGAAAAAGAAAGAGAGGAAGACCAAGTCGAAGATGGCTGCAAGACATCGTTGATAATCTGCAAATGGATGCATCAACAGCAGGGCATCTTGCTTACAACTGAGAGGCCTACAGGAGAGCTGTTAGTGACGCAAAGTTCTGCAAGGGACATGTAAATGACTGACTGATATTTAGAACACACTACCAAAGATATATACTACAGCACTCAGATCCTTCTTCTTCTTTGTGTTCTTCTATCTCCCTGGACTGCGAACTGGTGTTCGTTGCAGTCTATACTGTGGATATGCATCGTGTAGGATCTGGAACGGGTCATGGCAGTTATTTTTGTCAGTCCCTGAGTTCAGTTAAAAAAGTAGAGGGGAAGGGATGTGCAATGCTTCTTTAACAGACTCCTCCATCATAGAGATACAGGCAATCCCTGGCCCGTTAGCCAGGCTACGCCTGCTATTGGGGGAATCAATGAAACGGTGGGACAGGGTCTTGATCAGCTATGCTTCGCTGATTGCCAGAACAGATAGTGTCTTCAAACCCCGTCGTCTCAGCCGTGCGTTAGAGAATACTGCAGATATGTGAGATATTAAAAGCATTAAAATCTGTCATGAGTATCAAATAGCAAACGCTGAAATATCGATTCAGTAGGTATCGAAAATGAATGAAACATATGAAATAATCGTAGAATGCTCAGAGTTACTTCCTAACACAAACGATCAGATAATATGTTATGAAGTTCCTTCTTTGGCAGAAATGTTGAGAAACGCTGAATAACAAATGTCGCGGACAGCTCAAGATTGCCCCCCCCCTCCCCCAACCAAAAGGTGAAGGTAAATGTAGCGCTGGTAATATGTAAGCTTTATTTGGGATATAAATATTCTAGAACAGGTGGGAAATAAAGATTTATTGTTGTTTATGATTCTCTCTGCTGTTAGGTTGTGAATATTTCACTTAAAAACTTCGCTAGAAGTAACATATACTAACACACAAAAATCGATGCATTTCGTGTATCAGGAAAGAAAAAAACAAGACAGGAAAATTCCAAGGAGCAAGTACATACCACTGTAGTTTGCTTCCTATTATCTGTGATTATTATAAGTTTGGTTACGAGAAAAATCTATAACAAGCAATATTTGCACACAAAAAATTTCTAAGAAACTAGAGTTTTCCAAGTTCTGAATCTGTCGCCGCGAAAGAAAGACTGTATCTCTTATTTGGTTTTTCCATTTTGTTTTACATTTCTTTATTTATTTTGAGTCTTAATTTTTCCAAATTCTGGCTAATTCTTTCTGAATACATTCTTCATTCTGTCTAAATCATGGAAGCAATTATTTTATTTTATGCTACTGTGTGCTCTTAATCATTTTAGCCTGAGTGCATGCATTTCAAACATTTCATTTAGTAAATTTCTATATATGAATATCTGTCTATCTGTCTGTTTGTCTGTCTGTCTGTCTACACACCCACCCAGACACTGAGCAACCCATCCACTATCTATCTATCTATCTATCTATCTATCTATCTATCTATCTATCTATCTATCTATCTATCTATCTGTCTGTCTGTCTGTCTGTCTGTCTGTCTCTGTCTGTCTGTCTGTCTCGTGTCAACTAGGTACGTCTATCCTCGTGCTTGCTTGTCTGTCTGTGTTTCCCCCCTCTATTATATGACATTATATCACATATATGGATGTCATCAATTCACTTATCGATGAATATGATCCAAAGACAGAAGAAAGATTCGTCCAGCTAGATCTTCACCGTACAGAGTGTCCCACGTAAAACCAAATCCCACCCACTGCTTCATCGTTTGAGGTGAGCTAGTTTTACATGGGACACCCTGTATTATTATGTCTGTATTTACAGTCACTGCTTTTTTTTTGTTATTTTCTTACCCAGTTTCCTTTCCTTCAACGTTCTATTTTTTATGCCTGCTTTTATTATTTTTTTTTAGTATTTTTTTTCGTCTGAATTTTCTTGTCCATTTTCTTAAATAATCTCAGTGTAGAAATCATCTAATAACCCCCCCCCCCTTTTTTTCCCCCTGTGTCAAATGGGGTTTTTAATTTATCTATGTTAACATATCATACAAAGTTTGAAAATCGTGAGGCGTCTGTGGGTATGTTTTTCTCAGAATCTATTACAATGAACCAGTGGGCTAGTAGTGGAGTCTTACCCACGTTTCATGCACTCTGTCCTATCTCCCCCTACTCCCCATTCCCCTCATCCCTTCCCCTCTCCTCCATCGATGCACTCTTAAAACCTAATTGGCATTTCGTAACTGTTTGAACAAAACTAACCCAGTTGTGGATGTTCTTAATTATGGGAGACAACCTACCTACCGACACGCTTTGTTCAAAAGGAACTTTAATTGGGAGTTGCGCGAAATAAGGCACGCACGTAGACCTCGAAGGTCAAGGTTTCCGGATATGCCAGGGCATGATTTTGCAAAAACCTGAGAGAGTTGTAACATTAGAAGGCTTTCTAAGCACAGTTTTATTATCTTGTTATATATTTTTTTCTCTATATAAATCTTTTTTTTTTAAACTAAGACCAACGAAAATTGAACAAATGAAGAGGACTTGGCCGAGGGGAAAGGGACCCTAAAAAGATATTTTAGAAAAAACAAAGTAATCTAAAATGAGTCTTGAGTGACTGTTGCTGGCAAGTGTTTTAAATCCATGATTGTTATTTTTCTTTTAGCAAGTTGGCAATCCCCCAACAATCATGTCTTTTTTTTTTAGTTGTGTCTTCAGCTGAAGTATATCGACTACAGTACTTGTAGATATAAGGTAGTTAAATTTTACTTTATTTACTTTACTTTATTCTTCCTCTTGTAAAATCTTACTTTACTTACTTCACTTTATTCTTCCTCCTGTAAAATCGTACTTTACTTACTTTACTTTATTCTTCCTCCTGTAAAATCTTACTTTACTTACTTTACTTTATTCTTCCTCTTGTAAAATTTTACTTTACTTACTTTTCTTTATACTTCCTCTTGTAAAATCTTACTTTACTTACTTTTCTTTATACTTCCTCTTGTAAAATCTTACTTTACTTACTTTTCTTTATTCTTCCTCTTGTAAAATCTTACTTTACTTACTTTTCTTTATTCTTCCTCTCTTGTACCGTAAGGTGTCGAGAGGAGGTGCAACTGGGTTTTTTTTTTTTTTTGGTCACGTGAGTGGCCTCAATGATGTTCATATCGAAATTCGTGAGTGTCTCTATAACTCAGTCTATCCATCTTTTCCCGGGGTCTTCCTGTAGCTCTTCCCTGGCTGCTGGCTGTATATGGGTCATTCATTAAGTGGCCATACCACGTAATTCTTTGTTTCTTTATGTCCTGTAGGCGCGGATACAGTGGTTAAATCAGTGGTCTTTAACCTGGGCTCCAAAGAAGGATTTTTGGGACCATTTAATGGATTAGATATCAAGCGTTAAAAATAATTTATATTCATTGCTTTATTTTTTAATGAGGGATCCACAGCTGATCAGGCCGGAAAGGAGGTGGAGGCAGGGGCAGGGTGTGGAGGGTTGGAGCCAAGGTCGGAAAAGGGTTAAGAACCACTGGATCCCAAGACCGCAAAAGAATTAACGAGCGAACGAAAGGACTTTATTTTCAAAGGTTTAAGAATTGTGCACGCAGGCCCATCAACCATTCTTCCCTTCATCATACAACTTTCATTCAGTCACAGATTAAGAACCATTGAGTGGGAAGGTTTAGCTGAAATAAGATTTTAAAAAATAATATCTTCTGAGATTGTGCTCCATGACACGAATTAAAAAAAACAGAGGAGAAGTGAGTAGGTAACACATTTGATGAAGACAAAAAGTCTAAACTATATAGTCTCGTTTGAATAGTCGCCAGGGCCAGCAGCGAGAGAAGATGCAGATACGCGGTCATATGTCGCAGCTGACGAAAATGTTGTGAGTGGCCCAGTGATCAAATCATCCAGAAACTGTTGTATAATGATGTCCAGTGGTTGAATATCATTAGCTGCTGGTATTTTATTATTTATTAGCTCGGGGTTACAATCTCTTATTAATACGTACAAAGACAGCACAAAATGGGGGAAATACAACTGACTTACTGAGCGGTGCATAATGTGTGAAATACATGGATATATATATATATATATATATATATATACATATATATATACACATATATATATATTTATATATAAGCAATATTGTTGTATGATTGTGAAACAGAAGATTATAAAGAAACTGGAAGCAACAGAAGAACTTTCTTCGTTTAGAAGAAAGATGCAGGAAAATACCCTGGACAGACAAAAAAGCAAACGAGAAGGTCCTTCAATTAATTTTCAGAACAACGAAAACCAGTTAAAATTATTCGAAAAAAAACCCAAACTGTCAAACTTTATTGGACACTTCGGGAGAAGACAGAAATTAGAGAACTCTGTAATGACTGGAAAATTCAAGGCAAAAAAGAAGGAGAAACTCAAGAGAAAAATATCTCAGCGGACAGAGCAAGTGGAATGATCAGAAACAAGGATCGCATAAGATGGAAAAATATGGCCGCAAGAGCCATCTAGTAGGCCACATAACCTTTGTATGTGGTACTATGCCCTTCCGTAGATCCCTGGCTAATAAGACTGGATGTCGTTCCGTGGAACGGAAAACAAAATTCTAGAATGCCAGAGCTATGTGTCCTAGAACGCAAGATTTGTGCACGGATTTATCAGAATATATATATATATATAATTGCTAGAAAACCGCAACCCAACCTACATTATAGTGGCAACTTTTGTTTTGGCGATAGCTAACTGAAGCAGAGTGCAGTGCTTATAATCACTGACTTTACTTGAGTTGTCTGTACTTAAAAATCAGCTGTAGCTTATACTATGGGCGTTCTTATAAATGTAAAGTGTCATGTGATCATTTTTTAAACAGAATTTCTCTCAGTTTTGTGTAAGCTGTTTATGCAACACTATTTGTAGACTGGCTTCTTATGTTTTTCAAACACGCCAAACCGTATGTTACTGTATTTTTTATACATTCATTTTAACTGTTAGCGCTGGTAATATGTTGTAACTATGGCCATAGTGATTTAAAACGTTTCTGTTTTCAAGTAGCCCTGGGCTACTGTTGCTGTAATATTTTAACTGCGGCCCCAGCTTTATTATCACTACAGTAACTGTGACTGTCACGCGTGTTATAGAGGTAATATGGAAATAAAATACGTTTCAACCATTGCATTCATTAAAATAGAAGGTTACAACAACGCGATCTGCTACTTTTAGACAAGATTTCTGGATATTTCTCCTTTGACATTCCTTTTTTTTTTTTTTTGTAACATTCATTCTTTCTCTGCTGCTTCCTTCAAGATTCAGTGGAAAAGAAAAACATTTGTTGTCTCTTTTATTCCTTGTAAAAATCTCTACGCCGGAGAATTCAAGGGAAATAATTATTGAATGCACAGGAATATCGACAGGTTACATGAAAAATTAACAGGTTTAAAGTTATACTTCAGGCCACCCGGCTTATTCTAATAATAGGGTAATGTTGGGTGTCGAATGAAAGTTATAATCTTTGAGGTTCTCTCTAATTCAAAATCAAGACAAACAGCTTAGTTTAAATTGTAGTTGCGAAGCACTTTCACATGTAAGTTCTGAAATTTGTAATGTATGGACTGATATCATGCACGTAACTGTAGTCTTTGTTTCTAAGAGATTACACGCGAAGAATAAAGTGCGCCTCGTTAAAATTATATTTAAAGACCCAAGTGGTGAAGAAGGGTGAGACAGCGCACAAGACGTGAAAAATAATGTACCGTAGAAACGTGTGACATAGAGTGCACTTGAATAAGATTAATGGGGCAGTTCAAGTTACTGAGACTGAACTATGGGGAGGCCTGACCAGATACAAACTCCTTACAATAGGCCACATAGTTAAGAAAGAATTGTGGTATCTTAAGATGATATAAAAAAAAAGAAGATAAGACCTCACACCTGGTAGCTGTATTATAAGACCATACAAACAAATTATGTCTCTCCAGCTTTATTTGTTAGATAATTCCAGTCATGTCTTTATTTTATCCATTGGTTTAGTGACAAATATTAAGGTAAAATCCCCTTTTCCATGCCTTTAAGACACACTGGGGATACGGTGTTAGGGCCGTGTTTCCAAGACATTCGGCACAGGAACAGTGTGATATGGTCAGTAACACGCCTGGCCGCATTTGCCTTCCCAGATTTCTCTGGTACCCATTTTTAGAGGTTGGATGGACCTCGGGGTCTTTATAGTGCGGTGGTACCAGGAAAAAAAATGCCTGCTTCCTAGGACTTGAACCGGTACCACCGGTTTAGTAGATCGAAACAAATATTAAACATTTCAAAAATATACTCAGCAACGAGGTCTCTATCACAAAACGAATTTCGAATGTTTGTGACATTATTCATAGAAATACTGATTTCGTATTACTTTAAATGTGTCCGATCTTCATCTCTTGATGTGTGCCCACTTGCAGGGATCTCTAAACTTGGTGTTGCAAAACGAGAAAATTGATTCCAATTCATCTCTTGATGTGTGCCCACTTGCAGGGATCTCTTAACTTGGTGTTGCAAAATGAGAAAATTGATTCCACTTCATCTCTTGAAATTATCTAACTACTTTATTTATTTTCATCCACTTACTCGTTTGCCTTGAAAGTTCCTTTGCTCATTTGGTATATTATTGCGCCTCTTTTTAAGTATAGAATGATTTAACTGTATGATTTAAATGGGTTTCGCAGTTTACGAGGGAAAAAAATCCAAGAGTGAATCAACTGAAAGTTAGAAAATGCTAATACAATTTTTAAATGAACAGATAGAAATCCTTTAGCAGTATCAACTGCCAACACAGAGGTCAGTGGCGTCATTAAACAGATAACAACACCGTCTCTAAGCATAAAGACGAGAATAGTGCATTTCAAGATGGCAACACATACCAATGGAAAAAAACGCATTTTGTCATCTGATTTTTTTCTGTCAAAGGTCTTGACCCTTCGGACATGCGCAATGAAATATCTGCAGCTAACGACGTTGAGTTCATGTGCAAGGCTCAGATCTACACCCTGAAGTTTAAGACAAGCATAACAGGCTTACACGATGCGACCGTCCTGAGCAAGAACACAAGGGATGTGGTGCACTGGTGGCCGAGAGGTCAGGACGAAGGGTTTTTTCTCTTCCTGGATTTCAGGCGCTGGTTCGCAAATGATGCAAATGCATTGAAAAGTAAGGGGACTGTATTGCAAAATAAAGGTGCTATTTTTCCTGTAGTAAACAGAGGTTTTGTGTAATTCCCGTTTTATACATTTCATTTGATTTATCTTTGTATCACAGAATGGCTAGGAATGCAATTAGCTAGTGTCAGTTTTCTTATAGTAAATTGCTTCATGCCCTGTGGCTGACATACTCCTTGCTAGGCGGTTGCGTACTTATCTTGAATAGGAAGTTCAGTCCCCATTCATATCTTTCAGCTTTCTGTTTTCTGTATGTGCTTCATTTGGATCTTTTAAACTAACTAGCTGTCCCTATTTCATTTTTCTGTCATAGATTCCGTGTATCATACTGTGCTACAGCTGACTCGAAAAAATGTCTAGTTACACACCTACGTACGTAACGCACTATGTTTCTACTCGCTTACCAGAGGAACTTGCTGCCTTTGTCGCTACGTTTACCCTGACAGAGATGTTATTTGTGGCCAAAGTTTATTTAAGTGTTACATCAAGGGTGAAGACGCTGTCCTTTCTGGCAATCATCGGCCCGAAGCCGACATGCTAGAGTCAGGGTTGGCGAACCATAGCTGACCAAGACCATGTCCCACCTCTCCGTTGGTGCTTCCAGTAGCAGGCCTAGTCTGGCTAATGGGGCAGGGAACGTCGTAGTCTTCTTGATGGTGGAGTCTTCTAAAGGAGTATTCCACATGCCCTGCATTTTAGCCGCACTCAGGAACTTTTAAAAAAAAACTTAGCCGCCATAACCCGCTTTTAAGTCGACATGATATTGCGATCAAATCTCCACGTCAAAGAACATCAGCTCGCAGTACCAGGGATTGATTGATTGATTGATTGATCTTTATTTCAGAGATTGAAGAAGCAGAAGAAGAAGAAGATGATGATGATGATCATCATCATCATTATCATCATATCATGATGATGGTGGTGGTGGCGTTACGATGAACATCCACTTGTCAGCGAGAATGTGTATCGTACTTTCAAATTAACCATGTACACAATTCATTCCATTTATTTAACGCAGGAAGTAATCTTTTGTGGAAGAAGAGAGATAACGTATATTTAAGGTAAAAGGTAAAGGTAATCCTGTCATGCCTTAGAGGCACATAGGGATATGGTGTTAGTGCCCATATTTTCCTTGACCTTTCAGCACACTAGAGGGTGATGTGGTCAGTATCACGCCTGGCTGCCTTTCCTTCCCCAACTGCAGAAGACGTCGGGTGGCTGGGGTGCCTCCGACCGGAAACGAACCCCCAACCTTCGCCATGAGAGACCAGTGCACTAACCACTTCGCTATTCAGACACCCTTAGCTTTTGAATATTGTCCTTTGTCTTTAAAGAATGAAGGCAATGGAATTTTCAAGAAACCAAAGGGTCGTACTGAGATATTGTTTTACATTTTTTTTCTTTCCTTTTCTGTAGGTTTTTTTTTCATCGTCCATTTTGCTGGTGTTTTCTTCGTGCTTGTGATATAAATGGATGTAGATGTACTTTAAAAAAATCTTTAAGTTTCTACCTGTAGGAACAAGTTAACCAGCTTTGTTTTGATTTAAAGACATTCTTGTGTAAAATTACTTGCATTAAAAGCAATCTTCCTGTGATCTTCTTCCTCGTTCGATCTCAGAAAGGGTGTTGATTGGGCGTGTCGTAGTTGTGCCCCTTGGCCCGGCACATCCGACTTCTTCTTGACGCTTTTTATTTTTTAGGACGAGATTAGTTTTCCCACTACGATCCATATTCCCTTGGCAAGACTACGATCTGCTTCAGGGAGCACAACGGAGAGGTGGAGTACTGTCTGCTTCAAGGAGCACCACGGAGAGGTGGAATACTGTCTGCTTCAAGAAGCACCATGGAGAGGTTGAATACTGTCTGCTTCAAGGAGCACCACGGAGAGGTGGAATAGGCTCAAGGACAGCTATGGTTCGCTAACCCTGACGCAGGCATTCATCTCTGAGTCGCTGACAGGCATTTTATTGAGTTTGAATGGTGCGTCCTCTTCTCACTTCCTGTGATGATCTGAACTGTAACTGTAATCAGAGGCTGGCTTCCCGGCACTTCGGCATCCCCATATGTGCGCCGCCTTCAAATGATGATCTGAGGAGATGTGTAGTTGTTGTGCTCTGTGTAGCAGAGATTTTCAAGCGTAGATAACTCCGAATGTGTGAATGGAAGTAGAGATAACGTTATGTCTATGAGATGAAAGAGAGAGAGAGAGAGAGAGGGTGGACACGGGGAGAGGAGTATTTATATCCATAATTGTAAGAATATACACAAAAATGTGTTTTGCTTTCAGTGTTTTACTAAAGAACTTTAATCATATATAGACGACGGCTGATGCGTTAGTTTTAAAAGGAAACTGTGTAATAATGTTAACTTATTTGTAACAAAATTATCACATATGATATCCTTAAAAAAGCCCCGTGACTTATCTGAAAGCCAGATATGCGGCAGAATCATAAATGTAACTGTAGTCATAAATACACTCAGTCATACATCTGTCATTATATTGTCATTAAGCATGTCTTGTAACATCCAAGCCAGTATTTGTTGTAATAACCAACAATACGGTGTGCTGAAGGTATGTTCCCTATAAGGTAATATACAGGCTTGACTTGTCTTGTCAACATTTTGCAAATGTTGAAGATCGGTATTTCAACGCGTTGTTCTTTAACCAACATTCAAATACTTCTTCTCATATTTTTTTTAAATCTGGGTCTAGTTCATTGTGATTCGAGTATAGTCCCCGCTTTAAGTGGTATTCCTTTTACTAACCTTTTTTATGCCAGAGTTTACGCTAGACCAGTGTTTCCCAAACTTTTTTGGATCATGCCCAACTTCAAGGTCTCAGCGATTTTGACAACCCAACCCCACTTTCATTATATCTATCTATCTATCTATCTATCTATCTATCTATCTATCTATCTATCTATCTATCTATCTATCTATCTATCTATCTATCTATCTATTTAACCCTGTCCGCTGCATTCTAGCCACCCAAGGTTTGAAAAAGCATAATAATAATATATTCTAATTGCCCCCCCCCCTTACAAAAATATTCAAATTGCCACCCTCCCAATCCTCCAGTGCGGCGATGTAACACTTTATTTAGTGTTACATCGAACCCTATTATTATTTGGATGCGAAGCATGGACGATAAAAAAAAGGACTCAAAATCTACTGGAAGCGTCGGAGATGTGGTTTATAAGAATACCGTGGACAGCCAAGAAAACAAATGAAGAGGTTCTAAGGGAGGCTGGGCAAAAGAGAGAAATGGGAAAAATTCAGAACACGACAGTCCGGATTTGTAGGATATGTTTTAAGAAGAGGCAAACTTAATAACAACTGGAAAACTGGAGGGGAAAAGGGACAGAGGAAGACAAAGAAACAAGATACTTGACGGACTAAAAGAATGTCATAGAGCACAATCCAAAACACAGCTTATAGAAAGAGCAAAGGATAAATGATTGTGAAAATCAATGATGACCAACGCCTGACTAGCATGGACCAGAGAAAGAGAGAGCGGCTGTACTCCCTGCGTTGGGAAACACTGTGCTAGACCAATAACAGTTAGCATTCTTTGTCAAATCATGGCTTATCACAATCGTTTGTTATGGAGATTATTTTCTTGTAACAGTTGCTCTCAACATTTTTTTTCCAATTTGGAGCCGTATAATATATCGGAAATATAAAAACGGTAACTTAATATCACCACAAATTCGCATATTCGGAAAAAAAGCTCCATGATGACGATTCGCTAAATATTACTCATTGAAATTCGTTTGTTGCCTGATAATCCCTTTGTGACCAAAAGGTCACATGAGCTCTTTGCAGTAATATATTGAAACTAGGAATGTACTGAATACTGAGTTTTTAGTATTCAGCTTAATGCAAATACTTCATTTTATGAGTGACCGAATACGAACTGGTATATGAAAACGGGACAAGTGGAAACTACTACTCGGTTAAATATGTAAATATTAAACAGAGGTAATATAATTAAAATTAGAAATTTCATATTAAAATGAATATAGTTATAATAAATAATGCATCATTAAGACGTTTACTGAAATAATAGTTGGTTGTTACAAATTACTGGTTGAACGTATCAGTTCCTGGTTAAGTCTAATCTTAAGAAATTTTGAGTGAGCATGATGATTTTTAAAAAAATGTCAGATGTGAGATGGACATACATCGGCCACGTGATGAGAAGAAACAATCAGAGAATCCCAGAAACAAGCTATTAAATGAGACACAACAGGACAAAGAAAAATGTGAAACTCTAAAGAAAACATTGTTGAGAGAGGCTAAATTAGTGGGCATAAGATCCCTTGGCGAGGCTGAAAAACTCGCCGAAAACAGAAAAATATGGCGAACCACGATGCAAGCTCTATGTGACGCTCAGTGGCACGGGAAGGATGTAAAATTTTAGATGCCAGGTGCAAATATGTGGTATTTTGAGATTTTTGCCTCAGTTCGAATAGATCTTTTTGGTGGTACACTTCGGTCTGTATTTTGTATGTTGTCCAGGGAACGCCGAAGCGATACTCAATTTCTTGCTGTCCTTTATCTTTGGCTTCAAAACATCAGCATCAGGAACTGGTGAAATGAACACTTTATCCTTAGCATCTATACAGTGCCGTGCCGACAGGCGTTGGCCGTCATGCTTTTCCACAATTGTCTATTCCGGGTGTCAGTTTTGCGTTGGACTAGTGTTATTTCTCCATGCTACATCGTCAGTCTATCTACCATCTTTTCTTTTCCTCTGTGTCGGTTTCTTTTACTCTTTACAATCCCTGTTGTTATCAAAATTCCAATCCACCTGCTCTCATGACGTGTCTTATAAATGTCGATTGTCTCTTTCTGAATTGTGTTACTGCATGTCACTCTTCTTCTATCTCTTTCAGGACCCCTTTGTTTGATCTCTTCGCTGTCCATGGCATCTTTAACATTCTTCTAAGGAACCACATTTCCGCTGCCTTCAAGCGTGTCACATTTGAATATACAACCAATAAGGGGGGGGGGGAGAGAAATGTAAAGAAGGGAATGTCTTATGAGCGTGGCCGCCATAATATTGATAAAGGTTGCGACCAGCTCCAGTTTGTTACGCTCTGATAACTGTGGCTTCTGTCTCTCATATAGTCTTTGTTGTTTATACAGAGTCACTTAGTTGCTCTAGAGTAGTGGCTCCCAAAATGGACAGGCCTGTAACCCTCCTCCGAAGAATCATGTCCGAACCTTCGTTGAACTGTAAGTGGCGAATTTGTTTCATGATGCCTCAAAACACATTTAGCATATTATCCTTCACTGACGCCATTTTTATACTGTTGATGCAGAGCTATCTGTACAGAAAAACAAACAAACAAACAACTAAGAATCAGCTTACGTGGTGCCTCACAATTCACGTTTCTGTCTAGCAAAGTGTTTAAGATACGATTTTTCCCAATCATGGAAGGACTCTTCTGATCACCTTGTATTACTCTGGTGACAGTATTTGGCACTTCGAGAGTTTAAGCGTTCGAAATGTTCCTAATCGATTTTTCTTTCGAATACGGATGTGGGATAGGGGATGCGCTCTCCACTTCTATTAAATGTCTCCATGGCGTGCGTCTCAAATAGCCTCTGACAGTCCAGGTCCAGCTTCTTGTCTTCTCGTGGCGGAACTGTTCAAACTGACAGGAGATAGGGCGAAGGCGAATATCTGCCGCCTGAAAACCAGACGCTTCGGGTAGATGAGAGAATTGTTTGACAGCTCATCTAGGAGAAGGAAAACTCTTATTTAAAACCCGCTGCTAGCGAGATTCTTCAGCTGTCGTGCGTGGGGTGAAACTACTCCCGGCCAATGAAGACAAATTGCGATTAGAGATGCCCCACAGCGCCGTCGTGCAGAAGCTGAAGGAAAATATTAAGTGAAGTAACCAGAAGTATCGAGATCAGGACTACTCAAATCACGGCACCTCTGCTCTAGAGGCTGCCACATCCTAACTGGGGCAGATTGCTTAAATCGACTTAACTCAGGGGTTAAACTACGACACTGCTGGCGAGATTCTTCTGTTGCCGCGGGTGGAGTGAAACTCTTCCCGGCCAATGAAGAACTTGCAAAAATGCGATTAGGGTTGCCGAGTGGCGCCACAGTGAAAAGGTGATGGAAAGGATAAAGTGAAGTTTAATCGGTATGTCCAGTAGTCTCGCGGCGAGAGCTATTCATACCACGGCACCTCTGCTCTAGAGGCCGGCCACGTCCAATATACACCCATACTGGTGAAATATGCCTAAACTGGCTTAACCCAGGGGTGAAACTTGATGACTACTCATGTCACGGTATCTCCGCTCTAGAGGTCGGTCACGTCCTAAACACGGCCATACTGGGATAATACGCCTAAACCGGCTAACCCAGGGATGAAACTTACTAGTGGTGAGGATTCGTCCTCCTGGACAAAAGCTCCGTCCTTGTCACAACTATGAAGGGTAGCGGTCACGACCACAAAATGCTGAAGTCGGAGACACTGGACCAGTGTAGTCTAGATATACAACCACCTCTCATCCGACAGGGATGTATGCATATCCTAATCACGCTGAATTTTTCCGGTGAGAATGTCCCACTCTAGGTTCGATGGACAACTGCCTCTCACCGGCGAGGATACACGGATATCCCAAAACACGTAGAGGTTTTCCGGTGAGAAAGTCCAAAGCTGGACTGGATGGGCAACCACCTCTCACCCAGCGGGGACATGCTGATTTCCAAAACACGTCGAGGTTTTCCGGTGAGAAAGTCTAACTCTAGATTAAACTTTTGCAACGAAAACCACGGTGTCCCGAAACCCCTGTCTGTGACCCACCGAGAATACAGACCCAGACCCCGCGATACTCTAAACCTCTTGTTGTCCTCTCGGGGATCTCGTGTGGTCCTCTCGGGGACCACAGGATGACCACGGGGCCTTATCTAGGACCACAGGCGTAAATTCAGTAGGATCACGGGGCGGTCTTGGTGGTAGAAGCGAACGAAGAAGAAGAATTCCGTCTTTGTTCCGTCGAATGAGAATTCGTATCCAATATGCGGTATATTTTTATTTGGAAAGAAAAAGAAGACACATTGATTGGAGCTTGGAGTTGAATACGATGATCTTCATTAAATTTTGAGCATAGAAAAGATGTATTTGCTTCAATGGAACCTCTGTCATCATCATTTCACCAGATATTTCTCGCTCGCCAGGCAAAAGTAACTTTAGCAGTCTATCTCTAGAAGGGCAGCAGCGAGATGTGATAGGGTCCTACCTAGCTTAAGTTCGATGGTTTTCCTTCTATATTTTCCTTATATTTGCTGTTATCTTTTATTATGCAATGAATGCCGAATTTATTGCAAGCTTACAATATATAAGAAATAAACAAAAGAAAAAAAAGAGAAAAATCCTACATATTTTAAAATGTATAAATAAAACTGAATATATTATTTTTCATCATTATGAAGACTCTTCTTCTATCACAAACTATTTAAATGGCTTTGTTAAAAATATCACATTAAAGATATCTGAATTCATCTGATTTTCTTCTTAGCTTTTTGGGATTCAAATTTTAAACTTGTAAATGAGCTAACCACTGCCTTCTTGTCATTTGTCATTTCTATTGCCTCTGTCGAATGGAACACACGCTGCCATGCACCAGCTAAAAAGCAAAGTTGCAGTAAACATGACTCCAAAAATGTTTAATATTATGTGGCCACTTAGATCGCGCTGCCATATTAACAATGGTGCTATATCCATACTTTGAGAACCATTGATTAAATTTTTTTTCAAAAAACGAAAAGAGGGGGAGATGGGGCACTTGAAAGTCAGCGCTGGAAGCTCTTAAGCACAATTTTGGCAGAGTTAAGGGTCAGTCTGTTTTCTGGAGTCAAAACTGGGGCGTACTTATAAGATTGTTTGGATAAATTCTACTAGTAAATGATTATTTCTACATTCGTCTGAACTGATATGTAAATTCTTGGTACTTAAACTAAATAATTTTATAATGATAGCTAGCCATAACAGAACTTCGATTTTGTACAGCCGATGAAGCTTTTTATTGAGACTTGCAACGAGGTGAATATTTTTAACTTTACTGTTGATCGTTGTCTCTATCCGTCTGTCAGTTTTTTGTTGCTTTGTTTCCGCGGTCAGCAGTAATTCGCTTCCTTGATCCGTCAGCCACTAGTAGTTAGTTCTCTTAATCCGTCAAATAATGAGCAGTTCCTTTATTTAAGTCCGTCAAGAAATGAGTGATTCGTTCTTTTGTTCTGTCAAGTAAGGAGTGATTCGTTCTAAAGGTCCGTCAAGAATGGAGTGAATCGTTCTTTGGGTCCGTCAAATAAGGAGTAGTTGGTTCTTTTGTACCGTAAGATAAAGAGTAGTTTCTTCTTTTGGTCCGCCAAATAAGGAGTAGTTCTTTCGGTAATTTTGTCAACCGCTGAACCACTAAACAAATCGTTCAGTCAGTAAAATGTCGACAGGTGAAGGTGAACGACCGCGTTATTCAGAGATTTCCAGGTCGACAACTGAGAATGTTCCAAATCAGTCATTGGGAGATGCAGCCGTCTAACGCTGGGTCCAACAGACGTGAAGTATGGAATTTACACAAGAGATAAATATTCTACCAAAATAGCAATCTCACGTTTACTTTATGCTTTGATACACTATTCAGTGTTCTTTGGCTGTGAACTGTTCTTTCTTCGTATAATGAAAATGTGTACAGTACGCGGTAAACATTGAGGCTTGGGAATAAATAAAAGACAAATTACACCCAAAGCGTGCTTGGGGTGCCGCGTCTTTTGAGAAGACCAACACAGACAGGATACACCATCATAAAGGAACTGAACTGAATCTTGGAACGCAAACATAGTTCACTGTTAGTGTAGTACATTGTGTTTATTATTTGTAGAATCAGTGGGAGAGAAATTTCTTTGATAAAATTATATTCCGTTCTTTCGATAAGTATTCGATAGCCGTTTATTCTAGTACCTTTTTTCTGCAAAAGAGGAATTGCAGTTTGTTGTTATTTTTATGAATGATTATGATAATTTTATCGCTGTAGAATTCACGAGATATGTCGACAGATAATTACGTAGTTCAGTCATATATTTTCCACCTTGATTTATCTGGTTTCTATCAAAATAAAGTAACAGCGAAGAAATATGACCACCGGAAGCAATATAAGTCTAAATCACGATACTGATGGAAGCGGCACGTACTTTAAGCATGGGATAAGCAAGACAAGACTGTTGATATTTTTAGCACTAGCCCTGGGAATTGGCTTCATGATTGGCATACTCATTGGCAGATATGCTATCTGTGATGAGAATGATAGAGAAGGACTTTACTTACCTGGCATCCCTGAGCATCTTGTTAGCGAAGCAGATCCAGACATCTCTAAGAAGATCCTGGACGCTATTGACCCTAATCGGATTAGGGAAAACTTAAGGTACGCCGGTAAATTCAATGTCAAAATGAACGGTATGATTTTTTTTGTTTGTTTAGAAAAACACTAGAACAAAAATGAAACACTAGAACACACAAACTAAAGACTATCAACATTTGGTTTATGGAGTAGCAGGACACACTTTAAGCTGTTCACAGATGTTATAAGTTTTACTGATATTTTTGTGTTCGTTTCAGATATATATATATCCTATTGGTTCAGTATGAGTTTTGGACTTTGGGGTTTCTGTTGTCTTGTCTTGCCTCGTCTTGTCTTGTCTCCTTCCTCATATCCCTTTCGGTGTTGAGGGGACGAATAGACGTCTTGATAGGGCTCGACGATTTACTTCATATAATGGGATATTTAATGCTGCTGTAATTTCTTCTCTCCATCTCCTGCGTGGGCGGCCTTTTCCTCTGTTACCTACAGATCTTGATTTCTGTTGTCACAGACTGCAGGTAACAAGGACAATGGAAAGATTTACGAAGGATAACGACTCAGCTCAAAAGTCAATTTTATATATATATATATATATATATATATATATATATAAAACGGGATCAAATTTGCAAGTAGGGGTGGGAAAGAGAAAAAGAAAACTTGAAACTTTTCCATTTATTCAGTGTGTGCGATGATGTTTTCCCATTCTGTGCAATCCTTTGAGCTTTCAGTCGGTTCTGTTTGTCTTCTTCTCCTGTGTTGCTTGATGAGACCATACAGACAAGCAAGCTTGGGCACACAATATTGTGTGCTGAAATGGAAGATTCCTAAACTGAGGTGTCTTCTTTTCTGTGAGAATTTACGAACGGAAGAAGAAGGAAAAAAGAGATGATTAGAAAGAGGAGAAACGAATCTTAATCAGTAATAATCTTAATCATTCTTTAAATAAAGGGAGGAGGCGTGAATACGTCCGGCTTGGCAGTCAGTGGACCATTGGCTGATATGCTAGCGTCAGGGTTGGAGGACCACAGCTGACCAAGACCCTGTCCCATTTCTCCGTTGATACTCCCTGTAACAGGTCTGGTCTGACTAACAGGACAGACATCGCCATAGTCCCCATGGTGGTGGAGCCTGCTAAAGAAGTATTGCTTAACCCTTGCTTTTAGTTCCACAGAGGGGCTGATAAAATGGCCGCCATAACCCGCTCCCAAAGCCAACACAGTGCAGTGTCTCAACATCTTCATCGCATCGCCTGCAAAGAACACCAGTTTGCAGTTCAAGGGGAGATTGAAGAAAAAGAATAATCTTTAAATCAGACATTTAAAGCGTATAGTAAATGACAGAGAAGAGAAAAGTTTGTGAGACACAGACTGTGTGTCAATAAATAACTGCAGCTAACCTCTTCTCAGTGTAAAGATGCGAATATATAATGTACTAGGTCACTGAAAGATTAAGAT
>CM019702.1:8662287-8687002 GCA_009760885.1 Achatina immaculata
TCGAGTAGAAGACTACGCCTGGCTAAGACAGAAAAATATCGACGTTAATGGAAGCCTCGTGATTGTCAAATACGGGAAGATATTCAGGGGTGACAAGGTGAGTGTGAATGTAAGATGTGAATGTAAGTGGGCAGCGAATTTGAAGGTGGTTTTTTTTTTTACTCAGCCAGACAACAAGTGAATATTCAAAGAGTTGTGCTGGATTATTCCATTGCGGAGGATTGCTTCACGAATTAGTACGTAAGGACATGCCCTTTTGGACATTTTAAGTAAAATATAAGGGGATTTCTACCAAAAATCCTAATTTATGCACTTTTGCTGCAGTCGAGTTTTACTGCCTATTACAAACTGTCTTCATGTCAAGTAAACAAGACTCCAGGAATATACACGTATTTCATCACAATCAGTCATCTGTACACCCCATGGAGCATAAAGCATCAACAAATGTTATCCACCCAGTCCTGTCCTGAAACCTAAAACCATGTTTTCTCCGCTTCCTTTAATTCTTCCTGCATTGTGCGTATCTATGTCCCCAATGGCCTGCCCCTCCCCCCCCCCCCAACTGTCTCTTTTTTTTCCTTGAGGTATACAAGTCAACCTTCATGGGCTTAGTTTCCTGATAAGCTTTTCACCTTCCACTTGCATTTGTTTTTTCCCTTGCTTCTGTTTCTGTAGCAGTCTGATAGTTTTTTTTACCAGATAGGGTTGCTGGCCCTATGCCGAACTCTCCTTACTCGCCTTTTATGATCATGCGTGGTAAAGACACTGGCAATGGTTGGGACATGTGCTCCGGATGACTGACAACTCACTACCAAAAATAGCACTAAGATAGACACTACAGGGGAACATAGGTAAGGGCAGACCAAAAGAGACATGGAGAAGAACAACAGAGAGGATGTTGAGAAATAGAGAAGGCTCACCTGGGCAAGAGCAGAAAAAAGGCAAAGGACAGGCATTTGTGGAAAACCCTTCCGGAAGTCCCATTTGCCCTGGGCATTTAAGGTTCAGAGAGAGAGAGAGAGAGAGAGAGAGGAGAGAGATACAAGTCAAGGCGGTATAGGAGTGTCTTTTTTTCCATTCATAGTGTGTGGCCCAGCAATTTGTATCTTTGTCTTTTGGCCTCTTTAGTAATGTTCTCAATGCCCTTTCATTTGGTTGTTTCCTCGTTTGTCACGCCTTCTTCCATGTGTATTCTTAAAATTTTTCCTAAGGCATCTTCTTTCAAATCCTCTCAGTCTGCTTTCAATTCTCCGATTGGTTCTCCATGTTTCGGCTGCATATAACAGAATGGAGCGTGCATTGAATTACTAGATTCTGAGCCTGAGGTTCTTATGAAGAATGGGAATTTCCATCACGTTTGCTAATTTGTTAAAGGCCTTAGATGCTTGTCCAGCTCTTGTGGATATTTCCTTCTCAGTGTTGTCTACTGAAATGAGGCCTCCAGGGTATCTGAAGTTTTCTACTTCTTCAGCTTCTCTTGTCCCGACTGAGATTCTTTCCGTATTTTTTTAATGTCAAAGCTTTTCATGCCATAATTAATAATGTACTTTATATACATACATTTAGATCATGGAAATAAGGATTTCTGAACCATTTATGTATGTTATCTGCTTATATGTACATTTACATCTGCCTGTTACTGTACTCTCTCTGTCTTTCAGGTTGATATAGCTGCAGCAAATGGTGCTATAGGCATAATAATCTACTCTGATCCAGCAGATTACACGGGGCAGAATTCGGGTGACCTCAGGGTCTATCCTGAGACCTGGTGGCTACCACCAACTGGAGCTCAGCGGGGAACTATTTTTACTGGAGATGGAGACCCCCTGACACCTGGGTATCCGGCCAACGGTATTCTAAGTTCCAGTTCTACTGTACCCTTAAACTTAATCTCCTAATAGTCGGTATATAACTTACATTTGTTAAAGTTTGTCATGTTAAGATATTTGTAAGTCATCTTTGCTAGATTTTTCTATCAGCCGTGAGGTCCTGGAACAGCGTGTGGAAGACTGCATCAAGGGAACAGAAACTTTGCATAAGGGAAAATCACTTTTTAAGAAGAAAACAAGGTCAGATTTGTAGTTAATAGACGCAAGTTGGAGGAACTGGACACAAACGTTGCTTGCTATTAGTGTGAATGATTATGTAGTTTCAACATTGACAGATTCATCCATTGAGAGGAGCTACTCAGAAAGATGACGCTTGCCAAAACAGAGCTAAATGCCAGTAATAGCTTAGATTTCTCTGTAAGACGGTTAAGAAACCGATGTGTAATATCCGAGCAAACGTATGATTCAACAATCAGAATATTTTATTTTTCAAAATTAAATTTATAAAGTCTGTATTTGCATGACGAAGGCGGTGCGATGTTTTTGTGCCTCACATTTATACACCGCTACAGCACTTCCGGTAGAGATAACAGTACCTGCCCTCGTTGGCTTTGTTTTCCTAGGAAAACCCTAGCGGATGTTAGAGAACTTGACAACCACACTAAAACTGAAGAAGAAAAGGAAAAAGAGAGAGTATGGCAAAGAGAAAAATATTTTACTAATTGACAAACTAGCAGGGAGAAGAAAAAGTCAACGGTTACAGAAAATGATGACGCATGAGCCCACGTCCTCGTCGCGTGAGTGATGGTAACCGGGCAAAGTAGAGGACTGCTGGGTTTGGACGAAGTGCATGTGGTCTACATGTGGCCACTTGCCAGTGAGGTGCTACGGTAGCCGTGAAGGGCAGCCTGGGTCACCCTGAAACGTCCCAGCAAAAGTGGCTCTGATGAAGCTGCGGACAGGCCCAGCAAGCCTGTGGGGATTTTTTAATGCTCAGGAGAAGTGTAAGAGAAATAATGACCAACTCGAAAACCTCTGGATATGGGGCGCTAGAACGACGAAGGACTTGTCTTGTCCCGGTAACTGCGAGCTGGAGTTCTTTGCCATCGAAGTTGTAGACGTGCTGGGGTGCAGCATCGTATCGGCGTGGGAGTGGGTTATGGCAGCTACTATTTCAGTCCCGGATTATAGCTAAAAACCAGAGTGGGGGGGGGGGTGTGCAGTGGTTCTTTAGCAGACTCCACCACCATGGGGGCTATGGTGATCCCTGCCCCGTTACCTAGGCTGTGCCTGTTACTGGGGGTACCAACGGAGAGGTGGGACAGGGTCTTGGTCAGCCATGGTTCGCCAACCCTGATGCTAGCATATCAGCTATGGGTTAATGATTGCATCATCGGACAACATCTTCACCTCCCCCCCCCCCCTCCCAGACGATCAAGGAAGAAAATAGATAAGTGGGTTGAAAGACACATTGAAGAAACATAACATGACAGCTACCCAGCTCTCTAAACCAGCTCTAGGCCGATGTCTGAATCTCCCTGCGACGCTAGTGGCATCAGCAGACAGATACAAAGGTGACACATGATCGCAATGAGCTAATGGCAGGCATGGTATGGTTTGGTATGGTATGGTATGGTATGGTATGGTATGGTATGGTATGGTGTGGTATGGTATGGTATGGTATGGTACGGTACATAACATAAATAACAAATTCTTCCACAGGAAATTATTTTTTTCAAAATAATTTTTGGTCTGATCTCTTGAAATATGACCTATACAATACGTTGTCAGTGTTCATTAACGTAGGAGGAAACCATAGCTTCATACCCCCACTTGTTATTTACAACTTTTTAATATAAGTCATATTATATTAAAGACATTGCATAAACTCATCGTATAAGTAGTTTTAGATTTTACATATAAATTTTTGATTGGGAAAAAAAGGTTGAGATGGGGGGGAGGGGGCTGGTAGATTAAGTCCAGATTTTAAGATCCGCAACCAACTGTGCCAAATTTTACACAGCAGTGGTCACGTTTTCACAGATCTTGCTTACCGCTACACCGAGGAATCCGTAGTGCCGCCTCTGCCAAAAATACCGTGTCATCCGATTGGCTATGGGGCAGCAGTCCACATACTCAGGTGAGTTCAAGATTAAGACAGGAATTCCTCTAAACAAGACCGCTCTACTGGTATAACATCTGTATTTTAGTTTCCAGAGGCAGGATGAAATTATATGACAGCTTTTAAAATTAACTACATATATATATATATATATATATATATATGAATGTTAGAAAACGAGTCCTAAAATGCTATATTGAATCTATCTTGTTATATGGAAGTGAATCATGGACAATAGGCAAGTCTGCACAAAAATCATTGGAAGCAGCAGAAATGTGGTTTATTAGAAGAATGTTGCGAATCCCCTGGACAGTAAAAATAACTAATGAAGAATGTATGAGAAGAGCTGGAGAGACAAAAAACCTTGTCAAAAAGATAAGAGAGAGGCAATGTACTTTCATAGGACATGCAATGAGAAGAGGGGGCATTGAAAATATTATAACAACAGGAAAAATAGAAGGAAGAAGATCAAGAGGAAGACCAAGAGAAATGATACTGGACAGTCTGACGGGATGGTGTGAGAGGAGATCACCAACTGAACTGATGGCCTGCATGAAGGATCGGGTACTCTGGAGAAGCATAATAGCCAACGCCAGTCGGCACGGCACATGATGATGATGATGATGATATATATACTTCAAGAGCAAACTTTATTTGGACATAACACACAGTATCATGACGAGCACGTTATTTCTGCACATAATCGTCATGACAGCTGAGGCATTCCTCTAAAAGTAGGACAGTTTTTCAAAGCCCTTCTCCTAAAATGTGGTGTCCTGGACATTGTGTCGCCGATGTTTCGACATCCTCGTCACTCTGAAATCTGTGACCACCAAGTTGTTCCTTGAGAGCTGGGAACAGAAGAAAATCACGTGTCGCCAGATTGGAAATATACGGCAATCAGTTCAAATTTTCCTAAACCAAAGCGGCTGTATGTGGGCGAGCGTTATCGTGGAGGAGATACTCACCTTTTCCCCAACAGCCCTAGACGACGACGTCTGATTTACAGCTTTTCAACGTTCTAGTGTTGCACTGTCCACAGCTGCATTAATTATTGCTTCCCTTTCCAGGAAGTCGACTAACAACACGTCTTTCTTATACCATAAACACGGTAGCCATTACTTTGCTAACAGATGGCGCTACACTTCCAAGAATGTCACTATAGTATTCCATTTCGGCTCTTCTGTATCGCTGGGTTTACACGAAAACCGTGTTTCATCGACCTTGAGTTGATAATGGTCTCAGTCAGCGACATTTGTTATGAATTAACGTTAAATATACGAGTATAACATTTATAGTGGATTTTAAATGTTACATAATGTTTGTGCACGTGATTTCATACATAACATCTTAATGTCAAGTGTTTTTTTCTCTTCAAAAACATAATGAATGCTGTGCCTTGTTAAAAAAGAAACTAAACAAATAAATGCACAATTATTTTGTGCTGTAAATACATGGTTATTCAAGCTAGCATTAATTTAATACAACGTTCAGTATATTAAACATTAGTATCAATTAGTATCAATGCTACATATTATATCATTTTTCCATTTCTGATTTTCATTACCAGAAACATGGCAGGGGAAGTCGTTCCTCCAACCTCTGATTTCTATGGTGGTCTTAACATCACATACAGGACAGGGCCGGGATTTTTACAGAACGTCTCGTTAGTCTGCCTGTGTTTGTCTATGTGTCTTTACGTGCGCTATCTATTTCTGTGTTTTAATATATGTAAGTTAAGATATATATGAAAGTCAAATCAGGATATCAGATGATATTGTTTCTGAGACATACAAGTATATTTATGCCGACAAAGCAATATATATATATATATATTAAAGGTAACCCTGTCATGCCTTAGAGGCACATAGGGATATGGTGTTAGTGCCCATATTTTCCTTGACCTGTCAGCACACTAGAAGGTGATATGGTCAGTATCACGCCTGGCTGCCTTTCCTTCCCCAGCTCCAGAAGAAGTCGGGTACCCATTTCTACAGCTGGGTGACTGGGGTGCCGCCGGCCGGATTCGAACTCCCGACCTTCGCCATGAAAGACCAGTGCACTAACCACTTCGCCACTCAGACACCCATATATATATATATACAGGTTATTTAAGCCAAACCAGATGTTGGCAGTGATAGATCTGGACCAGAGGAGAACAATTTGAATATTTTTAGGGCATATTTGTATTATACCTTTTTCAGAACTTGCTTCACTATTATGCTGCGTGGGGGGGGGGGGGAGTGGTTTGAATCAAAATCTTTGAGGCACTAAGGTGGGGCATCATCCAGAAAAGGTTTGGAAACACTGATATAGACCATGTTAAATGCACGAATGTCAAACTCAAAAATCTCCAAGCTGAGATTTCTTAGAAAAGCTACCAGTCTCACCTTGCGAGAGAATGTGTGATGTGATGCCATCAGAAAACTGACAGGTGTCAAGGTATGCATCATACACATTTAGAAACAAAAGATAAGTAATTCGGTCCCCTCATCAAAATGCAGCATAATTCAGTTAACACGGCAGAGCCTTAGCAGCATAAGGTACAATGTGAGAGCAAGGGGGCGTCCATGGAGGAGATGATTACATGATATATAAAGAGTACCACTGAAAGCGTGGAATATAGTTGCCCAGATAGCACTTCTTCTTCTTCTTCTTGTTCTTCTTCTTCTTCTTCTTATTCTTCTTCTTCTTCTACAATCGTCCTAGAACTGGAAGCTAATGTTCTTTGTAGCACAAGCTGTGGAGATGGTGAGGCACAGCATCGTATAGGATTGGGAGCAGGTCATGGCAGCTATTTTTTTTCAGTCACTGAGTGCAGGTAAAAATAGCAGGTGGTGTGCAATACTTCTTTAGTAGACTCCATCACCATGAGGACTATGGCTATCCCTGTTCCATTAGCCAGATTAGGCCTGTTACTGGGGGTACCAATGGAAAGATGGGACAGGGTCTAGGTCAGCTATGGTTCGCTAACCCTGACTCTAGCCTATCAACTGTGGGTCGCTGATTGCCAAAACGTACATTGCCTTCACCCCCCTGCCCCGCCCACCTGGCACAGAACTGTAAGATGTCCCTACAACATTTAACAGCCCAGGTTTATCACGACCGTGTGACATGTCTTGTTCCTGGTACATCGTGTCAACCCTGCTATGTTAAAAGAGGCACATCACAATATTCTCACCTTTGACATGGTCGTTCTCTTTGGGATTAACTGCACTCTATCTGTAAACAAAAGCCAGTCATTGTCATTTTTGTGTGTATTATACTACCTTTTAGTATCCTTTTAACTGATTATTTCTTTTTAGCACTTGTCCGTAATTATCCTACAGCAGGGTTTTTCTAAAAAAATGCAGTCTTACAAAGCGTTCAAAATAAAGATGAGGAAAAATAATTGGAACTTATTTAATAAGGAAAAAACTACTGACAACAAGAATCTTATCAAAACAATAACAAATATTTTATTTATATCCACTCCCCCCCCCCCCCCCCCATATGTGTAGAATGAGTACTGACATTTCTGTTCTTCTGTAGGAAAATCCAGCTGAATGTAACCACTGGGAACGAGAGAGTGAAAGTTGAAAATGTTTTTGGGATCATCAGAGGCACTGTGGAACCAGGTATGATAAAAGTGGGCTAACTGTGGAACCAGATATGATAAAAGTGGGCTAAATGTGGAACCAGATATGATAAAAGTGGGCTAAATGTGGAACCAGATATGATAAAAGTGGGCTAAATGTGGAACCAGGTATGATAAAAGTGGGCTAACTGTGGAACCAGATATAATAAGAAAGGCTAACTTGACTTGTTTTCCCTCTTTTTAAACAAGATTGTATAGGGCAGTACTATTTACAGACAGCCATTGTCATTCCTGGTTTCTGTTTCGCGGATTTGACAATTTGAAGTTTGGTCACCAATAATTAAAAGGGACATTTTTCAACCTGTTGCAGGAAAACTACACACGATGCACAGTTTTCCCCTGTAGCTTGCCCCCAGTCACGTGATTTTCTCTTGTAGTAATCGTTGTATCTCGTGTTGCTCTCAGATTTTCACTCTTTTTAACGCAATAAACGTTGAATATTAAAATCATGGCTCCCACGGCTCAGTTACTTCTGGTACTTCGAAACAGTTGTTGCAGCTACACTATCCGGCATGCGGATTACCTATATGTATAGAGTGGGAGATCTTTATATCTGTTGTGTGGAAAATACTACTTTTGTGTGGATGCAGAATTCCTATAAATAAGGCATTCTCACAGATCCATTCACATTAAGGAAGACATTGTAGTGTTGGCAAAGAAGGTGGTTGAGGAAGGGTTTCAGGATATGTTCATTCATTCATTCATTTGCATGTCCCTTGCGGAACTTTGCCTCCCAAACAGCACGTAAGGACATGCCCTTTTGGACATTTTAAGTAAAATATAAGGGGATTTCTACCAAAAATCCTAATTTATGCACTTTTGCTGCAGTCGAGTTTTACTGCCTATTACAAACTGTCTTCATGTCAAGTAAACAAGACTCCAGGAATATACACGTATTTCATCACAATCAGTCATCTGTACACCCCATGGAGCATAAAGCATCAACAAATGTTATCCACCCAGTCCTGTCCTGAAACCTAAAACCATGTTTTCTCCGCTTCCTTTAATTCTTCCTGCATTGTGCGTATCTATGTCCCCAATGGCCTGCCCCTCCCCCCCCCCCCAACTGTCTCTTTTTTTCCTTGAGGTATACAAGTCAACCTTCATGGGCTTAGTTTCCTGATAAGCTTTTCACCTTCCACTTGCATTTGTTTTTTCCCTTGCTTCTGTTTCTGTAGCAGTCTGATAGTTTTTTTTACCAGATAGGGTTGCTGGCCCTATGCCGAACTCTCCTTACTCGCCTTTTATGATCATGCGTGGTAAAGACACTGGCAATGGTTGGGACATGTGCTCCGGATGACTGACAACTCACTACCAAAAATAGCACTAAGATAGACACTACAGGGGAACATAGGTAAGGGCAGACCAAAAGAGACATGGAGAAGAACAACAGAGAGGATGTTGAGAAATAGAGAAGGCTCACCTGGGCAAGAGCAGAAAAAAGGCAAAGGACAGGCATTTGTGGAAAACCCTTCCGGAAGTCCCATTTGCCCTGGGCATTTAAGGTTCAGAGAGAGAGAGAGAGAGAGAGAGAGGAGAGAGATACAAGTCAAGGCGGTATAGGAGTGTCTTTTTTTTCCATTCATAGTGTGTGGCCCAGCAATTTGTATCTTTGTCTTTTGGCCTCTTTAGTAATGTTCTCAATGCCCTTTCATTTGGTTGTTTCCTCGTTTGTCACGCCTTCTTCCATGTGTATTCTTAAAATTTTTCCTAAGGCATCTTCTTTCAAATCCTCTCAGTCTGCTTTCAATTCTCCGATTGGTTCTCCATGTTTCGGCTGCATATAACAGAATGGAGCGTGCATTGAATTACTAGATTCTGAGCCTGAGGTTCTTATGAAGAATGGGAATTTCCATCACGTTTGCTAATTTGTTAAAGGCCTTAGATGCTTGTCCAGCTCTTGTGGATATTTCCTTCTCAGTGTTGTCTACTGAAATGAGGCCTCCAGGGTATCTGAAGTTTTCTACTTCTTCAGCTTCTCTTGTCCCGACTGAGATTCTTTCCGTATTTTTTTAATGTCAAAGCTTTTCATGCCATAATTAATAATGTACTTTATATACATACATTTAGATCATGGAAATAAGGATTTCTGAACCATTTATGTATGTTATCTGCTTATATGTACATTTACATCTGCCTGTTACTGTACTCTCTCTGTCTTTCAGGTTGATATAGCTGCAGCAAATGGTGCTATAGGCATAATAATCTACTCTGATCCAGCAGATTACACGGGGCAGAATTCGGGTGACCTCAGGGTCTATCCTGAGACCTGGTGGCTACCACCAACTGGAGCTCAGCGGGGAACTATTTTTACTGGAGATGGAGACCCCCTGACACCTGGGTATCCGGCCAACGGTATTCTAAGTTCCAGTTCTACTGTACCCTTAAACTTAATCTCCTAATAGTCGGTATATAACTTACATTTGTTAAAGTTTGTCATGTTAAGATATTTGTAAGTCATCTTTGCTAGATTTTTCTATCAGCCGTGAGGTCCTGGAACAGCGTGTGGAAGACTGCATCAAGGGAACAGAAACTTTGCATAAGGGAAAATCACTTTTTAAGAAGAAAACAAGGTCAGATTTGTAGTTAATAGACGCAAGTTGGAGGAACTGGACACAAACGTTGCTTGCTATTAGTGTGAATGATTATGTAGTTTCAACATTGACAGATTCATCCATTGAGAGGAGCTACTCAGAAAGATGACGCTTGCCAAAACAGAGCTAAATGCCAGTAATAGCTTAGATTTCTCTGTAAGACGGTTAAGAAACCGATGTGTAATATCCGAGCAAACGTATGATTCAACAATCAGAATATTTTATTTTTCAAAATTAAATTTATAAAGTCTGTATTTGCATGACGAAGGCGGTGCGATGTTTTTGTGCCTCACATTTATACACCGCTACAGCACTTCCGGTAGAGATAACAGTACCTGCCCTCGTTGGCTTTGTTTTCCTAGGAAAACCCTAGCGGATGTTAGAGAACTTGACAACCACACTAAAACTGAAGAAGAAAAGGAAAAAGAGAGAGTATGGCAAAGAGAAAAATATTTTACTAATTGACAAACTAGCAGGGAGAAGAAAAAGTCAACGGTTACAGAAAATGATGACGCATGAGCCCACGTCCTCGTCGCGTGAGTGATGGTAACCGGGCAAAGTAGAGGACTGCTGGGTTTGGACGAAGTGCATGTGGTCTACATGTGGCCACTTGCCAGTGAGGTGCTACGGTAGCCGTGAAGGGCAGCCTGGGTCACCCTGAAACGTCCCAGCAAAAGTGGCTCTGATGAAGCTGCGGACAGGCCCAGCAAGCCTGTGGGGATTTTTTAATGCTCAGGAGAAGTGTAAGAGAAATAATGACCAGCTACGCTCGCACACAACTCGAAAACCTCTGGATATGGGGCGCTAGAACGACGAAGGACTTGTCTTGTCCCGGTAACTGCGAGCTGGAGTTCTTTGCCATCGAAGTTGTAGACGTGCTGGGGTGCAGCATCGTATCGGCGTGGGAGTGGGTTATGGCAGCTACTATTTCAGTCCCGGATTATAGCTAAAAACCAGAGTGGGGGGGGGGGTGTGCAGTGGTTCTTTAGCAGACTCCACCACCATGGGGGCTATGGTGATCCCTGCCCCGTTACCTAGGCTGTGCCTGTTACTGGGGGTACCAACGGAGAGGTGGGACAGGGTCTTGGTCAGCCATGGTTCGCCAACCCTGATGCTAGCATATCAGCTATGGGTTAATGATTGCATCATCGGACAACATCTTCACCTCCCCCCCCCCCCTCCCAGACGATCAAGGAAGAAAATAGATAAGTGGGTTGAAAGACACATTGAAGAAACATAACATGACAGCTACCCAGCTCTCTAAACCAGCTCTAGGCCGATGTCTGAATCTCCCTGCGACGCTAGTGGCATCAGCAGACAGATACAAAGGTGACACATGATCGCAATGAGCTAATGGCAGGCATGGTATGGTTTGGTATGGTATGGTATGGTATGGTATGGTATGGTATGGTGTGGTATGGTATGGTATGGTATGGTACGGTACATAACATAAATAACAAATTCTTCCACAGGAAATTATTTTTTTCAAAATAATTTTTGGTCTGATCTCTTGAAATATGACCTATACAATACGTTGTCAGTGTTCATTAACGTAGGAGGAAACCATAGCTTCATACCCCCACTTGTTATTTTACAACTTTTTAATATAAGTCATATTTATATTAAAGACATTGCATAAACTCATCGTATAAGTAGTTTTAGATTTTACATATAAATTTTTGATTGGGAAAAAAAGGTTGAGATGGGGGGGAGGGGGCTGGTAGATTAAGTCCAGATTTTAAGATCCGCAACCAACTGTGCCAAATTTTACACAGCAGTGGTCACGTTTTCACAGATCTTGCTTACCGCTACACCGAGGAATCCGTAGTGCCGCCTCTGCCAAAAATACCGTGTCATCCGATTGGCTATGGGGCAGCAGTCCACATACTCAGGTGAGTTCAAGATTAAGACAGGAATTCCTCTAAACAAGACCGCTCTACTGGTATAACATCTGTATTTTAGTTTCCAGAGGCAGGATGAAATTATATGACAGCTTTTAAAATTAACTACATATATATATATATATATATATATGAATGTTAGAAAACGAGTCCTAAAATGCTATATTGAATCTATCTTGTTATATGGAAGTGAATCATGGACAATAGGCAAGTCTGCACAAAAATCATTGGAAGCAGCAGAAATGTGGTTTATTAGAAGAATGTTGCGAATCCCCTGGACAGTAAAAATAACTAATGAAGAATGTATGAGAAGAGCTGGAGAGACAAAAAACCTTGTCAAAAAGATAAGAGAGAGGCAATGTACTTTCATAGGACATGCAATGAGAAGAGGGGGCATTGAAAATATTATAACAACAGGAAAAATAGAAGGAAGAAGATCAAGAGGAAGACCAAGAGAAATGATACTGGACAGTCTGACGGGATGGTGTGAGAGGAGATCACCAACTGAACTGATGGCCTGCATGAAGGATCGGGTACTCTGGAGAAGCATAATAGCCAACGCCAGTCGGCACGGCACATGATGATGATGATGATGATATATATACTTCAAGAGCAAACTTTATTTGGACATAACACACAGTATCATGACGAGCACGTTATTTCTGCACATAATCGTCATGACAGCTGAGGCATTCCTCTAAAAGTAGGACAGTTTTTCAAAGCCCTTCTCCTAAAATGTGGTGTCCTGGACATTGTGTCGCCGATGTTTCGACATCCTCGTCACTCTGAAATCTGTGACCACCAAGTTGTTCCTTGAGAGCTGGGAACAGAAGAAAATCACGTGTCGCCAGATTGGAAATATACGGCAATCAGTTCAAATTTTCCTAAACCAAAGCGGCTGTATGTGGGCGAGCGTTATCGTGGAGGAGATACTCACCTTTTCCCCAACAGCCCTAGACGACGACGTCTGATTTACAGCTTTTCAACGTTCTAGTGTTGCACTGTCCACAGCTGCATTAATTATTGCTTCCCTTTCCAGGAAGTCGACTAACAACACGTCTTTCTTATACCATAAACACGGTAGCCATTACTTTGCTAACAGATGGCGCTACACTTCCAAGAATGTCACTATAGTATTCCATTTCGGCTCTTCTGTATCGCTGGGTTTACACGAAAACCGTGTTTCATCGACCTTGAGTTGATAATGGTCTCAGTCAGCGACATTTGTTATGAATTAACGTTAAATATACGAGTATAACATTTATAGTGGATTTTAAATGTTACATAATGTTTGTGCACGTGATTTCATACATAACATCTTAATGTCAAGTGTTTTTTTCTCTTCAAAAACATAATGAATGCTGTGCCTTGTTAAAAAAGAAACTAAACAAATAAATGCACAATTATTTTGTGCTGTAAATACATGGTTATTCAAGCTAGCATTAATTTAATACAACGTTCAGTATATTAAACATTAGTATCAATTAGTATCAATGCTACATATTATATCATTTTTCCATTTCTGATTTTCATTACCAGAAACATGGCAGGGGAAGTCGTTCCTCCAACCTCTGATTTCTATGGTGGTCTTAACATCACATACAGGACAGGGCCGGGATTTTTACAGAACGTCTCGTTAGTCTGCCTGTGTTTGTCTATGTGTCTTTACGTGCGCTATCTATTTCTGTGTTTTAATATATGTAAGTTAAGATATATATGAAAGTCAAATCAGGATATCAGATGATATTGTTTCTGAGACATACAAGTATATTTATGCCGACAAAGCAATATATATATATATATATATTAAAGGTAACCCTGTCATGCCTTAGAGGCACATAGGGATATGGTGTTAGTGCCCATATTTTCCTTGACCTGTCAGCACACTAGAAGGTGATATGGTCAGTATCACGCCTGGCTGCCTTTCCTTCCCCAGCTCCAGAAGAAGTCGGGTACCCATTTCTACAGCTGGGTGACTGGGGTGCCGCCGGCCGGATTCGAACTCCCGACCTTCGCCATGAAAGACCAGTGCACTAACCACTTCGCCACTCAGACACCCATATATATATATATACAGGTTATTTAAGCCAAACCAGATGTTGGCAGTGATAGATCTGGACCAGAGGAGAACAATTTGAATATTTTTAGGGCATATTTGTATTATACCTTTTTCAGAACTTGCTTCACTATTATGCTGCGTGGGGGGGGGGGGGGGAGTGGTTTGAATCAAAATCTTTGAGGCACTAAGGTGGGGCATCATCCAGAAAAGGTTTGGAAACACTGATATAGACCATGTTAAATGCACGAATGTCAAACTCAAAAATCTCCAAGCTGAGATTTCTTAGAAAAGCTACCAGTCTCACCTTGCGAGAGAATGTGTGATGTGATGCCATCAGAAAACTGACAGGTGTCAAGGTATGCATCATACACATTTAGAAACAAAAGATAAGTAATTCGGTCCCCTCATCAAAATGCAGCATAATTCAGTTAACACGGCAGAGCCTTAGCAGCATAAGGTACAATGTGAGAGCAAGGGGGCGTCCATGGAGGAGATGATTACATGATATATAAAGAGTACCACTGAAAGCGTGGAATATAGTTGCCCAGATAGCACTTCTTCTTCTTCTTCTTGTTCTTCTTCTTCTTCTTCTTATTCTTCTTCTTCTTCTACAATCGTCCTAGAACTGGAAGCTAATGTTCTTTGTAGCACAAGCTGTGGAGATGGTGAGGCACAGCATCGTATAGGATTGGGAGCAGGTCATGGCAGCTATTTTTTTTCAGTCACTGAGTGCAGCTAAAAATAGCAGGTGGTGTGCAATACTTCTTTAGTAGGCTCCACTACCATGAAGCTATCCCTGTTCCATTAGCCAGATTAGGCCTGTTACTGGGGGTACCAATGGAAAGGTGGGACAGGGTCTTGGTCAGCTATGGTTCGCTAACCCTGACTCTAGCCTATCAAATGTGGGTCGCTGATTGCCAAAACGGACATTTCCTTCACCCCCTGCCCCGCCCACCTTGCACAGAACTGTAAGATGTGCCTCCCTACAACATTTAACAGCCCAGGTTTATCACGACCGTATGGCATGTCTTGATCCTGGTACATCGTGCCAACCCTGCTATGTTAAAAGAGGCACATCACAATATTCTCACCTTTGAATGCCATGGTCGTTTTCTCTGGGATTATACTGCATTCTATCTGTAAACAAAAGCCAGACATTGTCATTTTGTGTGTGTTATACCTCCTTTTAATATCTTTTTAACTGGTTGTTTCTTTTTAGCACTTGTCTGTAATTATCCTACAGCAGGGTTAAAAAATACATTCTTACAAAGCTTTCAAAATAAAGATGAGGAAAAATAATAGTGACTTATTTAATAATGAAAAAACTACTGACAACAAGAATCTTATCAAAACAATAACAAATATTTTATTTATATCCACTCCCCCCCCCCCCCCCCCCATATGTGTAGAATGAGTACTGACATTTCTGTTCTTCTGTAGGAAAATCCAGCTGAATGTAACCACTGGGAACGAGAGAGTGAAAGTTGAAAATGTTTTTGGGATCATCAGAGGCACTGTGGAACCAGGTATGATAAAAGTGGGCTAACTGTGGAACCAGATATGATAAAAGTGGGCTAAATGTGGAACCAGATATGATAAAAGTGGGCTAAATGTGGAACCAGATATGATAAAAGTGGGCTAAATGTGGAACCAGGTATGATAAAAGTGGGCTAACTGTGGAACCAGATATAATAAGAAAGGCTAACTTGACTTGTTTTCCCTCTTTTTAAACAAGATTGTATAGGGCAGTACTATTTACAGACAGCCATTGTCATTCCTGGTTTCTGTTTCGCGGATTTGACAATTTGAAGTTTGGTCACCAATAATTAAAAGGGACATTTTTCAACCTGTTGCAGGAAAACTACACACGATGCACAGTTTTCCCCTGTAGCTTGCCCCCAGTCACGTGATTTTCTCTTGTAGTAATCGTTGTATCTCGTGTTGCTCTCAGATTTTCACTCTTTTTAACGCAATAAACGTTGAATATTAAAATCATGGCTCCCACGGCTCAGTTACTTCTGGTACTTCGAAACAGTTGTTGCAGCTACACTATCCGGCATGCGGATTACCTATATGTATAGAGTGGGAGATCTTTATATCTGTTGTGTGGAAAATACTACTTTTGTGTGGATGCAGAATTCCTATAAATAAGGCATTCTCACAGATCCATTCACATTAAGGAAGACATTGTAGTGTTGGCAAAGAAGGTGGTTGAGGAAGGGTTTCAGGATATGTTCATTCATTCATTCATTTGCATGTCCCTTGCGGAACTTTGCCTCCCAAACAGCACTCCTGTAGGCCTCTCGGTTGTGAGCAAGATGGATATGTATCTAAGAGAAATTCAGGAGTTAATCGGCATCAACCCCCGGCTCAGATAACAGCCTAATGGAGTTAACTGTTCAAGAAACAGGTGCAATAACGGACGAAGAAGAAGGAGCAGAAGAAGAAGACGTACTAGAAAACAAGTTTTCTTGCACAACATTGCAGAGGGCCTGTGTAAGTTCAGGGCTGTGATGGACTATTTTTATGACGTTGACCTGTCTAAAAGGCGTGTTCTGAAGGTGAAGATATTGGCAGAAGAGGCAATGTCTGCGTGCATTAACATATTTAAAGGCATGAAGAGGTAAACCAAATCAAAATCACGATGTATTTCCTGAAAATAAGAACAAGGATCGCTGTCTCCCATTACACCTCTGCCACCTCTGAGGAATAAAGATCAAGCCCCTCTCTTCCTCCGTGACAGAACACGAAGATGACAAGGTTGGAGACGCTGATGATCAACCTCCAATGCTCAAATAACTAACCATAAAGTGCCGCACGGTTAACATTTGTTGTTTGTGTCTCGGAACTGTCAGGTAAAGATTTTATTTCTTTGTTTCGCAGATCGCTATGTTCTGTTTGGTAATCACCGCGATGCTTGGATCTATGGAGCCATCGACCCTTCTAGTGGCACGGCCGTACTGATGGAAGTGGCTAGAGTAATGGGGGAGCTTGTGAAGAAGGGTGAGATGAAATAAACAGAACGCGTTTTTCTGTGTGTACACCGTGAATATGCCAGGAAGTCTGTCCACTTATCTGATTGATATCAGCTCATCCTTTAGTCTGACTGCCTTCATGTTTGTCCACTTGCTGTTGCTCTATCACTCATTAATTATGCTTATAAATTTTTTAACTAAGCCATATTCAACTTCTTTCACTTGTTCAGTTTCAGTAAGGTTGATGTTTCGCATTACACTTTCATTCAAGCAATAGAAATGAGGAAAAGGCTGATTTTAATGCAGACTAAGAGAGTCGTGATGGGGTGGGGGAAGAGAGAGCACAGTCGGATGTTCCTATATCTTGGCTTCTCTTCTGTACTTATCCTTTATTATTCTATTTCGTCCTTCATTGCTTTTCTCTCCTTTCCCGCCTCTTTTTTTTTTGGCGACTTAGTTACAAAAGAAGTTAGTACCCCTTTGGCCACTTTATGCCTGGCTTTCCACTGCTATATTGCTTCCACTGGTATCTTATCTTTTGTGTAATTTTTCTCTTAATGTTGGATTTGGTACTTTCTTTCACATCCCATTCCCAGTACTGGCACTTAACACGTAAATGTCCTGGCTAGGAGTGCTTTTGTTGCTTTCTTCGTAGTACTTAATGTACTGAGCAGGTTATTAGCCTTCTAACGGTAAGTGATCTTCCTTTTCCTCACAGTCTGAATGGCTTTGTGGATATGAAAATCGAAACTGTGCTCACATCACTCTGATAAGATTTTTGATGTAGGTATTCTGTGCTCATCCTGCAAAGATTTTTTCTGCGCCGTTTGGATGTTTCTTTAGTCTGTTTCTTTAGTCTGTTTCTTTAGTCTGTTTATCTTCCCTTATTGGAGTTTCCTTGTGCTATATATATATATATATATATATATATACTCATTATTATTTATTTTCTTCATAATTAAGCTGGATAAGAGATGTTTGAGAATGTGTTTACCAAATGGTAATTTCAGGTGAATGGCGGCCACGAAGGTCTATAGTGTTTTGTTCTTGGGGCGCAGAGGAATTTGGCCTTGTTGGATCAACTGAGTGGGTGGAGGTATTCATTTATTTATTCTATTACGTTTATTCTAAAACAAAGAATATTTTTTTTTAATTTAAATAAATGCCAGTGACAGTGAAAGAATGCAGGTTAACAGAGAAAGTCGGCACTGAATGAAGGAAAGTTTCAATAACATAAATTCATCTCTGTAATATGAAAAACAGACAATTCAGAAATGTCGCTAAGATGAATCATGGGAAGAAAACCTCAGAGGAAAATGAATGATGAATAAAATGAAAAATATAAATGAAATATGTTTTCAGTGAGTATATAAATAATCAATAGTTTTTGTAAAGAAAAAAAGAAGTAATCTTTCAGTGTAAAATATACCTGTTATTACCTTTAAACATGGAATGTTATACCTACAACATTTTTACCTGAAATTGAATTTTATGTACTAATTTTTTTTCCTTTTTTGTAATTACATTTATTATATATTTCCAAAAAGCAACATGCATTCCTAAGAATAAATGTCACATTTATACTACATCTATAAGCCACTAACAGAGCTAAATTATCCAAGTGGTTACCGCACTCGTTCTCTTGGCGAAGGTTGATAGTTCAAGCTTGGTCAGAGACGCTCCAGTCCTCTTGGAGCTGGGGAGTGATATCCATCATTACATCTACTGGAGTGCGGAGAGATCAAGAAACTATGAGTACTAACATCATTTCAATATATACTTCAGAAACAGGATTACTTTTCATGCTTTTGAGATTGCCATACTTTGAGGAATAAAGAGTGTTTTATTTTTATTTTAGCACTACGTAACAACGCTGAGAGAGCGAGCAGTGGCTTACATCAATGTGGACATAGCCGTACAAGGTAACTAACTGAAGTAATAGCCTTCTGTGAAATACTTATTCTATTATCGTTTTGCTTTTCTTTCTTTGTATCATCTTTCTTTCGTTGTATCTTGTTCAGGAGGACTTTGAGAGCAGCGAATGCACATTACTTCTTAGTATAAGAGAGCTGGAAGTACAGACTGGCATGGCCAGAAATGAGAGACATACTGGACACACAAGAGGACTTGTCAGCCAACATAGGACAGGCATTATCATCTGCAGGACACTAATGGATATGTTGAGAGGAGGATCTGAGCAGCTGTGGAGGTGCCTGGAGAGCAATGACGATAATCCAGACATTAAGCCGTATCTTGTTCTTGTTTCTGTCCTTTCTCTACTGTTTTATCTGCCATTAGCTTAGAATATGTGTTTGTCTATTAATTTACATTTTGACGTTTTCATTTAAGTTTTTCAATGATAAAAAGTGGATTTACTGGAATGAAAATGGCGAGGATTCCTAGAGAAATGCGGAACAAACTACTTCAAATGCTTGTTAATGTTTCTGTGAAAATTATCTAAATTAGTGTTTTAAAATTCTTTGCTTTTCTTTCATCCTTCAAATCCCAATCACAATCATACTTTCTCACATCTTACAGGTAATGATACGTTAACGGCAAGTGCAACTCCCTTGATGTACAACATTATTCATGAAGCCGCCCAAAAGGTAACATAATAAAACATTACTTCTCCACAATCTGCATGTATGCTCTTATTGTCAACTCATCTATTGTAATAATTACTTAAATCCTTCATCTTTTGCTCTGATGTCACTGGAACTAGGAATCTGTTGCTTTAACGCAGATGATGTCTTTATGACTGAACTGTGGGGGAACCTTGTCCCACTTCTCCATTGGTATCCCAAGTAATAGGCCTAGACTGGCTAATGGGGCAGGGATTGCTATATGCCTCACGGTGATGAAGTCTCCTAAAGAAGCAATGCACACGTCTTGACTTTTACTCAGGGTCTGGAAAAAAAAGTCACCATAACCATCTTCCAAATCAACACGAAGCTGTGCCTCAACATCTTCGCTGCATCAGCTGCAAAGAACACCACTTCGTAGTTCCAGGGAGACAGGAGACAAGACAGGAACCAGAGTAAACCATGTTCAGTTGCAGAATGAAATGAACGTATCAGCCCGCAGAGAGAAAAGACAAAGGTTGACCAGCTTTGATTCCCAAATTCTGATAACCATGTGGTTATACTAGCAGCTATCACAAGTCATAAATCCTGCGAGAAAAACTAATTTGCATGAATAGTTTTTTTTTACATTTCCGTATGACGATCTGAGTGAAGTTTGCAACCTCCCCATCTTCATGAATTTCGTTCTTTTTATAACTTTTATTTCAGTGAAGTTTCCATCTGACCTCCCGTCATTATTTTTAAAGTGAAAAACTGCCTAATCTTTCTTTTGTCCTCTGTGTGTGTGCATTGTTTATTATAACACTTGTATTCAACTGTGATTGTGTCTCAACTTCCTCGGTATATGCATATGGAAGCTCGGCTCTCAGTGTCATTTACAATCTGCGGAAGACACAGTAATCAGACTAAATGAGACAGTGGTCAGTGTCTCTATAGCTGATTGATTGTGTCCTAGTTGGCAATTCATAGCTGACTTAATCCCTCGAATTTTGCCTCCCTGTGGTGCCACCTAATAGCCCCCCACCCATATATATATATATATATATATGGACAACTCTTGGTCTGCGTATGACATATAGCCAACGGTAATATTTTTAGTAGCCTCCAGTTAATCTAAATTCATTCATTCATTCATTTGCATGTCCCTTGCGGAACTTTGCTTCCCTAACAGCACTCCTGTAGGCCTCTCGGTTGTGAGCAAGACGGCCTGCTGCTGATGCATCCATTTGCAGATCATCAACGATGTCTTGCAGCCATCTTCGCCTTGGTCTTCCTCTCTTTTTCCCATTATGTACCCTTCCAAGACGGTTTTCTCTAGATTATCATGACGTTTAATGTGTCCAAAATATTTAAGTTTTCTCTCTTTAATCTTCTTTACTAGCCAGCCTTCTTAAATATTAAGTTCTTGTAGTATGGATATCAGTGAGGAAAAACTGGAAGAAGTGGAGAGTTTTGAATATCTTGGATCACTACTAACTAATAATGGAGATACAATGCGGGAAATTAAAAGGAGGACATCTATTGCTCTTCAGAAAGTAAAACAAATAAAGAATCTGTGGAGAGGAGCAGACAGAACCACAAAAATAAGATTTTTAAGGGCATGCATCTTTCCCATCGCAACATATGCCTGTGAGACCTGGACACTTAACAAAACAGCTGAGAAGCACATAAATGCCTTTGAATGTAAATGCTATAGAAGAGTTCTCCAAATATCGTGGACACAAAAAAGAACAAATATATCTATACTACAAGAGCTTAATATTGAAGAAGGCTGGCTAGTAAAGAGGATTAAAGAGAGAAAACTTAAATATTTTGGCCACATTAAACGTCATGATACTTTAGAGAAGACCGTATTGGAAGGATACATAATGGGAAAAAGAAAAAGAGGAAGACCGAAACGAAGATGGCTGCAAGACATCGTTGATGATCTGGAAATGGATGCAGCAGCAGCAGGCCATCTTGCTCACAACCGAGAGGCCTACAGGAGTGCTGTTTGGGAGGCAAAGTTCCGCAAGGGACAAGCAAAGGAATGAGTATGGATATATTTGTTCTTTTTTGTGTCCATGATATTTGAAGAACTCTTCTGTAGCATTTCAAAGGCATTTATGTGTTTCTCAGCTGTTTTGTTAAGTGTCCAGGTCTCACAGGCATATGTTGCGATAGGAAAGATGCATGCCCTTAAAAATCTTATTTTTGTAGTTCTGTCATTTTTGCAGTTCTGTCTGTTCCTCTCTACAGATTCTTTAGTTGTTTTACTTTCTGAAGAGCGATAGATGTCCTCCTTTCAATTTCTCTCATTGTATCTCCATTATTAGTTAGCAGTTATCCGAGATATTCATATGCAGGAAACTCTCTACCGTAGAGAGCGGAACAACAATACAACTCCTTCAGATCATCAGAGGAAGTACCCCCCCCCCCTCAGACAAGTGTTTTGGCCCTATTAAACTCCTGACACTCTAAGGGGGTGGGCCCCTCTGGGTCATGAATCCCAGAGGGTCTTCTGAGTTGTTGCTTTTTTTCAGTCCCGGGATTGAACCCATGATCTTCCAGTTGCCACTGCACTTTTTTTGAAGTGCGTCTTTAGCGATTTAGCTACGGAGGACTGGTATTGGTTGTGGCAAATGAAATTACTTATGTTCCCAATGCTTGTTTCGCATACTCCACAGCCAGCATGAGGCTTTTTCTGCTGTTTCTGAAAGACTTCTCAATGCCCTTGCTCCTGCTTGTCCCTTTATGCCCAGTTGCTTACATAGGTCATATGCTGATGTGTATAAGTATATAACTATACATGAAGCACTGCAGTAAACTGTGATACCAAATGTATAAAATAGGAAAAGGTAGGAGCAGCTCCACCAAAACTCTCCACTTCTTCCAGTTTTTCCTCATTGATACATATATCAGCTGCCTTATTTGTTTTGTCAGTTGTTATCAATTTAGTTTTCTTCGCATTAAGATAGAGGTTTGCTCTTCACTATTCTTACGGACTGACATAATTAGTTTTTCCATTCCTTTTTGTGTTGTGGGCAGTAATACCGTGTCATCAGCATATCTAATCTCTGGTATTTCATAACCTCCAATTGTTATAGCATCTTAATATTCTTTGTCTATATCTTCTCTAACATTCCTCATTACATTTTCAGTATACAAGTTAAATAAGTAAGGCGACAATATGCACCCCTGACGGACCCCTTGTTTTATGTCAAACCAAGTTGTTGTTTCACCATTTACTCTTACTGCTGCTTGTTGGTCTCGATACATCAGTGATATTAATTGTATCAAATGTGTTGGAAATCCCATTTTTTCTATTATTTCCCAAAGTTTCTGGTTTCTGTTTCACACAATCAAATGCCTTTGAGTAGTCTATAAAGGATAAAAATAGAATCACATTAAACTCTCTGCATTTCTCTTTTATTAATCTTATATTGAATATATGATCTCTTGATCCTCTTCTTTGCCTGAAACCAGCTTGGACCATATTGACTTCTTCTATTTTCTTACGAAGTCTACCCATTATGATTTTTAACAGAATTTTACTGACATGACTAATCAGGGCAACAGTTCTGTAGTTTGTGCATAATTTCAGGTTACCCGTTTTTGGCAGTGGTATGAATATAGTTCTTTTCCATTCTTTTGGCCAAATACCCGAATGCTATATCTTTTTACATAGTGCCTCACTTGATAACTTAATATTATAATATTTTTCTGTTTATATGTATATGTGCGTATGTATGTTTACTTACGTGCATTTTGCAACTACGAGGTTAGTAAATTTGAATTTTTTTCAAAATGTGTGGCCAGCGTTAAGAAGGGGGGGGGGGGTCCTTTTCTGGCTCACCAAATAAGGTTGGTCTAGCCGAAAGAACAGGGATCGAACAGAAAGCAAAAGGTAAAAAGCAAAACAAAACAAAACAAACTGGTCTTACAGAATACAGCTGTCAGACTGAAAAAGGTCACATGTAGCATGATACCTGCCATTTTCAGGGTGAAAACATAAAGAAAGAAAGAAATTTACCATATAAATAGACTCATAGATTTGCCTTTATCGTTACATTTCATTGTTTGAGTATTTTGTTTATTAGTCTCCAACTTATGTTAATTTCTTTTTCTGCCTGTAACAGTAGTACACAAATATACACAGTCATTACCTACTAGTTAAATGTTTAAAAATGATGGGGGACCAAGTTTATTATTGTAATAAGACATTCAGCATAATATTTTGACTTTCACATTTGTCAGACAAGAGCCAGCAAAACAGAAAAGATGAAAGAATGGACACTTTGAGTAAATGTAAGCAAATATAAAATGTGGAGAAAGATATATGTTTGAAGTAGTTATAAATATAAGATCTTGTAGTGATCATTATATACAAAAGTCTGTTTCACATTCAACAGATCGAAGTAAATGTCCTGTACTGAAATTATTTTATTTCGACAGACCAGGAACCCAGACCCTGAAGAAATCAAAGCTGGACGACCCACTGTTTATGACACCTGGTTACATGTTAAGCCGTGGAATTTCACGCAAGGAGATAAATCCATGGTTCCTTCGTAAGAACAGTTCTTTTCATTATTTTTTTATTTATTTAAAATTTCCTTATATTTCTAAGCCATCAGACTGTAAGCTTGTAACGTGTGTAACATGTCTCGCAAACATATCAAGACTTTTTTGTTGTTCTTCATAAGATCATAATTCCATCTGTTCTTACCAGAATTGGATCACTGGGCTCAGGAAGCGATTTCGCCCCTTTACTCCAAAGAGCCGGTATTACTTCATTAGATTTCCGTTATACATATGACAATGTAAGTAATCTATGCCCTTAGCGTGCATTTAAATATAAGAATAACAAAGTTTTTTTTAATAAACACTGATTGATATTAAGCACGGAAGAAATCTGTATCAACTTTCTTCTCAAAAGATCTTGGAGAACATATAGGACAGCTCAGATTTGACACAACAGTCCTTCATTTTGTCTGTCTGCTCATCAAAAAACTTAGGCAAGCATCATCAGCAACAAGA
>CM019702.1:8687102-8794602 GCA_009760885.1 Achatina immaculata
CCACTACACCAATAATGAAATAAAATTATTTAAATTTGCATTATTTGACCATTAACTAATATAGACTGGAGAATGCACCCTTTTTATATATGCTCAGTCTGGTTTATGATATGCATAGGTTCAAATGTCCAAAACCAAACTCCAACATCATTGCATTCAGAACAGCTCCATATATGCTCTGCTACATGTCCCCGCATCTATCCCAAGAGTATGTTTGCTAATAGTTCCCATCAAATGTTGGTTCATTATGATGTGTTTTCTGACATGTGGTTCAGATTTTCTACCAGCACCCTTAATGTGTCCTAGTTCCGGCAATCGCTTCACAATTGTATTGTTCTTCCATTCCCGCTCCCCATTTTCCAGCAAAATTTTCCAACACGGCTTTAGCAATGTCGTCCTTGTCCAATCTCAGCCTGCCATTTATTTTAGCCTGTCCAGAAGTCTGTCTGCTACTTCAATGCCATGTACTCCCACGTGTCCAGGACAATAAAGCCAAGTTAGACTCATCACAGTTTTGACTGGCTTAACAGATAAACCCACTCTTTTTGAAACATCTTTTTTTTTCTCAGTGTTACGTAGCATGCTCTATGAAGCTTGTGACAGAGAGAGAGGATATCTCTATGAAATCCCAGACACCGCAGGGGAGCTAAGACACCAGAATGTGGAAAACGTTATGGTGATTGGGTGGATTCGATGGAGACTATCACTAGGAAAATCCTATGAAAGGTTCACTGTTGTCTACTGCCGCACATCTTCCCGTGGCAATTTGGTGATGTGTCGGCTTAATATGACTTTTTTTTCCTATATCGTTACAATTTCTCTGATGACACGGCTGCCAGCGGCAGTTTTCTCTTCCTTCGCGTTGTGGCCGTTATTTCTTTCTTTTCCCCTCCCCACTCCTCAACACACAGAGAAACTAGTGACAAACTGTTCACATTTACGTTCAGTAATGATGCCAAGTTGGTTTTCTTTGGTCTAATTTCAGTTTTACTTCATCACATTCGTTTTCTAAATAAAAACTGCATTAACTCGAGAACAGAATTTGATAACTGAGCCAGGTGACAGGGCTTTACACTGCAGAGTCACTGACGAATCAGTATGCTAGAACACATTCTACCCCAATGGAAAAATAAGAACTTCCAAGGATCAAGTCCCTATAATCGGGATCTTCCCGCCTCCTTCAAATCTCTCTAATCCAGTCTCCTCCCTACGTCAAAGCGCAGTATTGTATAGATAGACCTTGGGGTGCTAGATGGCTAAGTTGATTAAGGCGCTGTTCTCTCTTGGCTACAAGGTTGCTCGTCCCACTGAAGTATGGGGTTCGAGTCCCAAGTAATTCTCTTGTCAGTGTTATTTCTCTTATGTCTAAAGTGATTTGTTTACGATTTTTTCCAAGCTCTGACTATACAATACTGTGCTTTGTTACCGTGGGAAAGCCTTGTTGTTTCCTATTAGTAACTTTGCCTCTCTACGTCAGAATCATTAGTGATAGTTTTCATCGAATCCAATGGTAGAAACAACTGAATGGAAGAAACAACTGAAATGCAATAACGAACTAGATCCAATACACCAACTACAAAGACATCAGCAGACCATCCTCTTTCGCCTACGGACAGGCGACTGAAAACTACTGAGCCAGCTACATTAACTCAAAATGTCTCACACAAACAAGTGTCCATGTGGCAGTGGAGTCCAGACTCCAGAACATATACTTCAAGAGTGCCCAAACCATGCTGACCTGATACGTGACATGGCCAGAGGACACAAGATTGGGGCAACAGCTTTGGGGCTCCTATCAGGATCTGGAGAGGACTGCGAGCTTTGCCATGTCGACGGGGATCAGGATCTGACGAGACCAACAACCTCGAACGCAGAAGAAGAAAAAGAAGAATAAGATCCACTCAATCCCAATGTCCTTTTCCACACTCTGGTGTCAAACTCCCATTCTGGGCTTGAGATTTCATAGTAATATCTTCACTCTGTCACAATAAACTGTCGCTAACATTTTAATGTTCAATTGCTTTTCTACAGCTCTAAGCCAGTGACTGCTTATATTACTTGTCTGTGTGCACATTTTGACATATGCATGTGCTATATCAAGCTAATGCTTTACATTTTTTACACTGGGAATGTCTACCCTCTCACCTACCTATCAGTACATGCACACATACATACATACATGCATACATACATGAACGCAAGCATACATACATACATACATACATCATCGTTACCCGTCACTCCTTTGGAAGTATAGGCCGTGGATATAGTCTCTCCTGGACATTGTGGTTCGTGAAAGTAAAAATAAAGGTCTCAGCCTGAACAAAAAGAAGACTGAAGTGATGGTCATCTCAAAGAAAAGAATATCACCAAAATGTAGCACAACCATCGATGGCACAAATCTGAAACAAGTTGATAGAATCAGGTGCTTAGGAACAATTATAACAACTGATGGGAAATGTCACAATGAAATAAAAAGCAGACGTGCTCAGGCCTAATCAGCATTCCAGAAAATGAGAAACATCTTGTGCAACAGATCCATATCAATGGAAACAAGATTCCGAGCCAATTATGTTTTATGGATGTGAAGCATAGTCTATGAATAAGAGAGTACAGCGAGAAATAGAGGTCATGGAAATATGGTTTATAAGAAGGATGTTGAAGGTACCATGAACAGCCAAGAAAACCAATTAAGAAGTATTATGAGAGGCTGGAGTTAAAAAGCAAAGTATACCAAAGATCAGAAGCAGACAAACGAGATTTATAGGACATTTCCTGGGAAGATGAAAATTGAAACACAACTGGAAAAATTGAGGGAAGAAGAGACAGAGAGAGAAGTTATTAAATAGGCTGTCAGTGTGACTAGGAAGAAAGTCACCGGCGGATCTCATAATCACCGCAAAAGACAGGGAATTGTGAAGAGAAAAGATCGCCTACGCAACGTGGCTCGGCACTTAGAATATAATTAGAATAGTCTCTCCAGTCGAATATAATTAGAATAGTCTCTCCAGTCGAATATAATTAGAATAGTCTCTCCAGTCGAATATAATTAGAATAGTCTCTCCAGTCGAATATAATTAGAATAGTCTCTCCAGTCGAATATAATTAGAATAGTCTCTCCAGTCGAATATAATTAGAATAGTCTCTCCAGTCGCCCTGTTCTCTGATTTGTTCTCTACTTCCCTCAGTGTGCATCCCTTGTCTCTGAGCACATACATACATGCCAGACGTTTAATAATAATAATAATAATATTTTGTTTCACTCCATTATGTTCTTTGTATCGGCACTCCCTTTACTACAGAAGAAATTACTAAACAGTCAGATTTTATTTGTCCTAGTCTTTTCTGAAGGACTGTTCCTCGCGTGGCCGGTTCTGTTTAGAAAGGAAACATATTGTGTATGGTTATTTATTTTAAGACTTTAAACTTGCCTCGGCACAACGTTAAAGAGTAGCTATATTTATGTCTCAGTTACATATTTTTACAATTAGGAAACGAGACATATGAAAACATCTATGGTTTCTATTTGCAAAAATAAGTATTTGAAACCACAAACTGAAATTGGCATTATGTAATGTAAAAAAAGTATTTGTTTGTTTATGTATTTGTTTGTTGTTGTTGTTATCCAGCATGCACTACACATCTACAGGAGACCATATGCCTTTCCGGTGTCACGATTTTCGACCAGACAGGCATTGATGGCTTCTCTATCAAACACCCTTTATTTTGGGGATGCTAGATAGCTAAAATTGTCAACATCATTAATGATCTCTACAATGTATATGTTTGTGCTGTCAAAATAGAAGAAGGAATGAGCGATTGGTTTCAAATTGAAACAGGCTTGAAACAAGGATGTATATTATCTCCCTTGCTTTTTGGAATTACAATAGACTTCAGAATGAGAAAATGTTGCATAGGTAAAATGGGCAATGGCTGGGTATATGGGACCCAACTAGACGATCCTGATTTTGCTGATGACATAACTCTTTATCAGTGACAACGTAAATTCGATGCAAGAAAAAACAGATACCTTGTCTTCACTGGTTAGCAAAATATGACTTGAAACTAACAAGGAAAAAACAAAAATAATAAAACTTCTCAGTAATTAAAAAGGAAAAATATACGTAGAAGGAAGAGCTGTTGAAGAAGTACACCACTTTGCATAGCTCGGCAGCTATACAGACCAGGATGGTGACACCGGTAAGGAAGTTAGAACTGCACAAGCAGCATTGACCTTCAAGAAACTTTGAGAACATATGACACTCAAAAGTTGTAAGCACAAAAATCATGCTACGATTATTCAACTCAAGTGTAATATCCACCCTTGTTTATGCATACGAAAGTTTGAAAACAACTAAAGAAATAGACAACAAATTAGACTCTTTTGAAAACAAATACCTAAGAAAAATATTCGGTATAAAGTAGAACGAATTAAAAAACAACGCAGAGATAAGGCAGGTGAGCGAACTACAACCTGTCTCATGACTGATTAGAAAAAGGAGATAGACATGTCGGTCACGTGATGAGAAGAAATCGTCAGAGAATCCCCAAATATCAAGTGGAACACAGTAGGCCAAAGAAAAAGAGGTCGACCACGTGAAAATCTAAAGAAGACACTGTTAAGAAAGGGCATATTAGTAGGCATAAAATCCCTTGATGAGGTTTAAAAGCTCCCCGACAACAGGACAAATTGGCAAACTACTCGTACCTGGCGAGCCCTATGTGACGTTTAATGGCACGAGAAGGATGAGAGATGTAAGATAGCTAAGTGAACACCAGCAGTGTACTGAGAGTAGTAGATAACAAGTTAGTGGAGACGGTCAACGAATTTGTATATCTTGGTAGTAGAGTAGTAGAAGATGGAGACAGCACAGAGATCACCAACAGCAGTATACTTACTAGAGAAGACCAGGCTTTTGTAATGTTACAGACTATATGGAAATCTAACAAAATAAGCATGAATACGAAAATCAAGATATTTAAGAGTAATGCTCCAAATGTACTACTCTATGGAAGTGAATGCTGGAAAATCACCAAAACTATAGAAAAGAAGTTGAATTCTTTCCAGACTAAATGTTTACGAAGAATTAGAAGAATATTTTGCCAAAAACTATAAGAAACAACATCTTGTTGGCATAAATGAGGAAGAAGCCACTCACAACAATTATTGAGGAAAGACGCTGGCGATGGTTGGGACATGTGCCCCTGATGTCTGACGACTCACTACCAAAAATAGCACTAAGATGGACACCACAGGGGAACAGAAGTAAGGATAGACCAAAGGAGACATGAAGAAGAGCAACATAGAAAATGCTGAGCAATAGTGGGAAAAAAGTAAAGGACAAGAGTTTATGGAAAACCCTTGCTGAAGCCCCATGTGTCTTGGGCATTTAAGATTCAGAGAGAGAGAGAGAGAGAGAGAGGGAGGGAGAGAGAGTGTGTGTGAGAGAGAGAAAGAGAGAAAGAGCTAAGTTGACTAATGCACTATTCTCTCATGGCTTGTCCTACCGTGGTTCAAGTCCAGGTTCTCTTGTCATTTTTCTTTCTCACAGATCTGAAAGTGCTTTGTCTTTGCTTTTTTTTCGAGTTTTAACCATACACTTCTATGTTGTATTACTTTACTGTGTTTATGTTGTGCTGCTTGCAAGAAATTTTAAGTGTTGTTTCAAGACGAATATGTTGGGAAGCACTGCTTCTCAACGACAGTTATAGGGGGCGTAATTCTTGGCAGCCTTGGTCATGCGCAAGTATTATTCGGGGGGGGGGGGGTTCCGTAACAATCTGTGACACAAAATTTCTATGCTTAATGAGACTGTCATTCTACTGTTGTTTCTGCGTAACGCAGACATTATTCGTGTGAATAACATCGAGACACCTTTACAGCCACTGGCGCTGTAAGTATGTGAAAACGTAGCAGGTACATTGTAATGCTCAAACGTGCTCTTTCGGTGTAAATAATTCACCCGCTCCGTACTAATCTTTTTGACGGAATTACCACACTGTGTGCTGTTTCTACATCTCTCTCAATACCTCAACATAAGCTAGTAACAGATGCTTAGTAGTTATACATTTGTTATGCTGCCTATTACTTAGCGTTTGGTTTAATATGAAAACATTTTTAACGTAGATTTTGTATGTGTGTGGCTCATAAGGTTGAACACTTCAAAAAGGAAACCATATAGCAACAAGTATCGCCAGGCATATAAAACCAAACTGAAACAAACTGATAATGTCTTGTCTCCTTCCTCACTTAGTGAAGAGTGAACAAATAGAGGCCTTTGTTAGCAGTTTGCTTCAGTTAATGAGATATTTAAGGTTTCTGTAATTTTCTCCCTTTTGATAAGGGGGTGGGGGGGGGGGGGAAGGCTGGCGGTTCTTCTCCCTTAGTTTCTTACAGTTCTGAAGATTTTTTTTTCTATTGTATACTATTTTCTACTTTTTTTAAACCTTTTTTTAAAACTATTTTCTGCTAGCTGTGTAACATGACCAAACCATGTGACCTGTTTCTGGACGTGGTAGACTACTGATATTACTCCAACATTTGTACCCTGATGGTGTCATTTCTGATCTGGTCTTTTCTTGTTATATTTGGGTTTTTTTTTCCTTAAACATCTAATTTCTGTTATGATGATTTCCTTTTGTTTTTCATTGTTCGCTTCCAGGTTTGACATTGATAGCACACAGGTTGGAGAATACGCCTTGTACATTGCCCCTTTTGTTTTGTTTGTGATGTACTCGTATTTGGTTTTCATTAAAGATGTCCAGTGACGTGATTCACTTTCATTTGATCTATTCTTACTTTCGGTATAGATTTTCCCAAACGAGGATAGTGTACTATCTCGGTATTTGAAATGCTTCACTTGTTTCAGTGGCCGCTTGTTTATAAAGATTTTTTTTTATTGGATTTCTTTCTATCGCTGTGGTCATGACTTCCGAATTGACACGGTAAATCAGAATGGACAAAGATTACTTGAAATATGTCTAACAGAGGGCATGGTCATTGGAGGTACAATATTTCCACACAAAGAGATACATAAAACAACGTCGATATCTCCAGATGATAGAACTAGAAACCATATAGATCATTTTTGTATTAGAAAGCAAAACAGAACATCTCTGATAGATGTAAGGGCATAGGGGGGGGGGGGGCATATGTTAATAGTGGTCACAATCTGTATATAGGGAAAATAAAACTAAAACTGAAAAGTCAACACAAGAAATCAATACACAGAAAGATTAACAGCCACAGCCAACAAGAAGAAAATACTAACAGTAATTTCAATTAGGAACTTGCCAATCATTCCACAACACCCAGTGAAGTAGAGGAGATAGGTATAGATGAATTATGGAATTCTTACAGCACATCCATAATCACAGCAGCAAAAGCAAGCGCTGGACTGAAAAAAAAACGAATAGAAAAGTATGGATATCAGAAAACACATGGAAATACATACATGAGAGACAAGCAGCCAAATTAGCCATGGTGAATGTAAAGACAGATCTTAGAACAGATCTGGCGAAAGCAACATACAAAGAAATAGACAAGAAAGTAAAAAGTTCGACTAGAAGGGATAACAGAGAATACATAGACAATATAGCGAAAGAGGCAGAGAAAGCAGCAAAACAGGAGACAGCAAAACTTTTATAACATACAAAAGAGACGAACCGGTACTATTAGATCTAAAGAAAGACCAATCTTAGCAAAACTGAAACATTATTAACATCAAGTAAAGACCAAAAGCAAAGATGGGCTAAACACTTCCAAGAAATACTTAATCGACCATACCCAAAAGAATTGAGAAACCTTGAAACCGACTTACCAGCCCCGTAACTAAATGTTAACCTAGATGAAATTACATTGCATGAAATTGAAACAGCAGTGAATTTAATGGCTAACAACAAAGCTGCAGGTGAAGATGAAATAACACCCGAAATGTTAAAAGCTATCGATAGTAACAACATGAGACAGAGAATGTTTAATAAGATTTGGAAAGAAGAAAAAGTCTCTTACAAATTGAAAAAAAAGGAATCATTGTTAATGTACCAAAAATAAACACAACCTTAGCGATTTCAACAACTGGAGAGGAGTAACCTTAGTATCATTTGTGCCTGAAGTATTTTGCAAGGTCATTTTGAATAGACTTAAAGATATAGTTGATACTACAGTGAGAGAAGGAGAAGCAGGATTTCGAAAAGGGAGAAGATATCTTGACCAGATCTTTACTCTCAGAATAATACTTGAAGACCATATATATAAGTTAAGTATTAATGGTTTCTGCGACTTTAAAAATGCATTTAATAGCATACACAAAGATTTATTGTGAAGAATTTTAAGTCTATATGGAATATCATCTAAAATTGTCAACATCATTAAGAACCTCTAAAATGGAAGAAGGGATGAGTGAATGGTTCCAGATTGAAACAGGCGTGAAACAAAGATGTATACTATCTCCTTTGCTTTTTGGAGTTGCAATAGACTTCATTATGAAAAAATGCTGCACAAGTAACACAGGTATTCATTGGGTATATAGGACCCAACTAGAAGATCTTGATTTTGTTGATGACATAACTCTTATCAGTAACAGTGTGAATTCCATGCAAAGATATCCTGTCTTCACTGGCTAGCAAAATAGGACTTGAAATTAACAAGGACAAAACAAAAATAATGAAACTTCCCATTAATCAAAAAGGAAAAATACACGTAGACGGGAGAGCTGTTGAAGAAGTCAATCAATTTGCATAGCACGGCAGTTACATAGGCCAGGATAGTGACACCAGAAAGGAAGTTAGAATTTGAATTGCACAAGCACCATCAATCTGCACCAAGTTAAAACTATTCAATTTAAATGTAATATCCACCCTCATTTATGCATGAGAAAGGTGCAAAACAGCTAAAGAAATAGACAAGAAATTAGACTCTTTCGAAAACAAATGCTCAAGGAAAATACTCGGCATCAACGAATTCAAGAACAATGCAGGGATAAGACAGATGACTAAACAACAACCAGTCTCATGTGTGATCAGGAAAAAGAAATGGACATATGGTGGTCACGTGATGAGAAGAAACGATCAGAGAATTCCAAAACAAGCCATCAAATGGAACACAACAGGCCGAAGAAAAAGAGGCTGACCACGTGAAACTCTGAAGAAGGCATTTAATTAATAGGCATAAAATCGCTTGATGAGGTTGAAAGGCTCGCCGAAAACAGGAAAAATTGGCGAACTAGCTTGCGAGCCCTGTTTGACGTTTAACGGCACGAAAAGATATAAGAATGACTGAACGCAATCTGTTCTTTTGGATTTTGCAGAATATTTTTTCCAATATGGGTTAATAGTGAGGTGCCTCTATATTGGATCAGTCCCTTTTACTGTCTTTGTAGGCCTCATGGTGGTATGTCAGCTTATATTTCTGGGTCTGGTCTTGGAAATGTTCTTCCCATCTGTTAAGTTGTTCTTGTTCTTTCCAAAGAGGGGCAAGGCTCTGGGCAAAGGTGGTTCCACTGGTAGATTCTCTGATCAGAGTCTTGGTAATTTGGTATATTGTTCTAGAGTCTTATTTATTTGCTGTTTTTCTTTGGGGCTTCTTCTGATAGTCTGTCTATATTTTGTCTCTTCTCTCCGTCTTCTTAATCTGGATGTTCTTTTGTGAATATTCTCTTCTTAGGTTCTCTTTGTCTTCTTTCCTGGCTGTTAGAATTTTGTGTTGGCTTTCCTCTCTTCTGTCACCTCCATGACTACTCCGAAATCCAGTCTTTCCGTTATCTTTCACATTTTCGAAGGATACTCTGGCTGGTCTCATTAAACATTTGTTGAATTCTTAGGCATTGCCCAACTAGTGTTTCATTTGTTGCGTCGGCTAATGCTTGGAACCTATTTGTGATTCTTAAGGTGAACTGTGGTCTGACTGTTGTACCCTTTAGACGCTGGGAGTCGGAGATTGATTTTTCTGTTGCTTTCCTTGTACTCCTTAATTTCATTCTTATCTTACCCAGCAGCAATTGATGGCCATTTCCAACATCAGGTCTTCTCACTGCTTTCACATCACCCTCTCCAATTTCTTCTTATTGTCGTTTGATTTGGACGCTGGTTTTACCGTCTGGTGAATTTGAAGTAGTTTTGTGAATTCTCTTGTTGAAAGACTCCTAAAATTAATCCATTTCTCTCCATATATCTACCCTTCATTCTCCATTATTATTCCTTGATCCTAGGCCATGTTTCCCCATGTATTGTTCATATCCCTGGTTGTTCATTCCTATCTTTGCATTGAAATCTCCCATTACCAGGAGAATATTGTGTGTTGGTGTCTTATCTGTCTGATCTTGAGGGCGTTCGTAAAATTCCTCTTTTTATTATTCTTCTTTCTGTTTGGTGAGTGCATAGCATTGCAAGATGGTGCTCTTGGTGAATTTTTAATAGAATATGGTTCGTATTATTCCTGACATTTTGTCCATCATTATAGCCACACCTTCATAAAGTTGATCATCTGCTCTACTTGAGTAGCAGATGATTTCTCCTGTGTTTGTTGTAATCTTCCCTGACCCAGTCCACTTGACCTCGCTTAATCCTTGTATGTTTAATATGTACCTTTGCATCTCTTTAACTGTTTGTGCTGTTTTCTCTTCTCGAACATGGTGCGGATGTTCCAGGCTCCTATCCCTAGTTGTTGCTTAGGGGTAGCTAAGGACTGACTAGGACCAGAGACTTCCTCTCGGCTTTCATCCCTGGTTCGTCATTGGTGGTATCACTACCGCAGTCCTTCGCTGCTCCCCCAAGGCTTGACATGTAGTCTTTCTTGTTGATGTTTCTGTAGCACTTCGATGTGTGTGTGTTTTTTTTTAACCAGATAGAGTTGCTGGCCCTAAGCTGACCCCTCCATAGACGCCTTTTACGATCATGCTTGGTAGGGGAGAGTGGTCTTATTCTTTGCTTCCCAGACACTTGCCCAGGTCCCGGGTACCACATGGGGTAAAGGGTTAAAATTTCGGCCATGTCAAAAGATCATCGGCCGCCGGTGAGTCAAAAACAGAAGGATGTATCTCGTCAGTGGACTACTGACACTAGAGCTTGTTTGGTGTCATACTTGAGGCTACATCGATCAGTACTATACAACATCAGGCCCTAATCCTCGTCAAAAGTTTTACTATTGAGTAGGCACACGTTCAGCTCACTTATGTCCCACAGTAAATTTTCCACCAGAGAAGTCGGTGCACAGATTCCAGACTGTTAAATAGTTGTCCGTACGTTGGGGCATTCTTTGCAGAGACTTAGTCATTAAGCCATATTTATGCACATGCACACGTATGGCTGGGTATGTGACTATGCGGGTAGATTACGCTGTGTAAAATACATGCGTTGTATAAATTTAGGAGACTGAGTCTACATACGTTAATATAAATAATTTAAATGAGTATAGATGTGTGATTGTATAATATACGAGTCCTGAGGTTAAGTACGCGCATGGGTTTGTGTATATCTATGTAATCGCGTCGCTACCGAAGATTGTGTAAACTCATGAGATTGAGTATACATCTCAGATTGATTAAACTTACGAGATGACCCATAGCCGACGGGTTTCAGAAACTGGTTGCACTCTCATCTTTGCCAAATATTTGCTACACGAAGTACTTGAGATAATTTCTTGATTTTTTTTTTTTGGTGTGTGTGTGTGTGTGTGTGTGTGTGTGTGTGTGTGTGTGTGTGTGTGTGTGTGTGTGTGTGTGTGTGTGTGTGTGTGTGTGTGTGTGTGTGTGTGTGTGTGTGTGTGTGTGTGTGTGTGTGTGTGCGCGCGCGCAATAATCATATCAACGGTGAATAACTCTGTAATACCTTTGCTAATTTAAGGCCCCTAGTTTATTTTTGTATACGGTTGGCGTTTTCATTGTAGTTTCCCTTGAGATGGAAGTGTGCTTCATGCGTGGATCTGGAGTTTTGTGTGGGGGTGTTAGCAAGAAATTTGGGCTCCCTAGTTAGTCTGGATAGAAAATTCCTGTCGTGTGCTTGTAGTTTTCGTGTTAGTAGTGATCTTGTAAGGACTACTTAAGGCGACATAAGTATCTTAAACGTAATCGTTTGGTGGAATTTGTTCGATTATGTTTTGCTGTGCGGTCTAAGATGCTACAAGTCATACTTTTATCATATGTGCGGAATTCATCATCATCATGCGCCGTTCGATTAAACGTTCTTCATTTATAAGTCCGACTTATTCAGTGATGACAGCCTATCTTAAGTGCTTTCATCTGGGTTGATGTCTCGCTATTGTTCCTGCCAGTGTTCAGCATCACGAATGTATAATAACCAGATGACAAGCTAGGCTGAGTCCGTCAGTTAAAGTAACTTCAAGTATATTGCCTAAATTATAAAGTCAGGGCCAGACATGTTTCGACAACATGCGAAGTGTGACCGCTGAGCCACTGACAAACTGGCTTCTAACTCGCTCAGTGATACGAGTTCCCCTGAGTTAAATTCTGCCCTTAAACCGCGACTGACCTTGCAGGCCGGCGGTGGATTTCTTTACTGCTCATAAAAAAAACACAGGAAAGATAGTGTGGTAATGAATGCAAATTAATTTAAATATCTTTGACCAAATTCAGTAATTATATTTGTTTACTTACATTGTGAAAAAATAAGTATAAAATATCTGTTTTTTTTTTTAACTTTCCCAAATTTAAAAAAGTGCAATATGACAATGACATATTCTCTTAAGTTCCAGTTTATCATGAGGATTCTCCTTCGTTGCATTAAAAAAGGACGTTATTAAACAATTTTCAACTTATAACTTCTTCCCACTGTCTTATTGTGAGATTCGTGTTTTTTACGGGGATAAGGGCACCGTGATAAATAACCACTGTTGCTGGCTTGTTCACTTTCGGCTAAATTTTGTTTTATATATATATATATATATATATATATATATATATACTTGAAGCATATATATATACATACATATATATGTATATATACTTGAAGTATATATATACATACATACAAGATCCGACAATTATGTAATGAGACTGATTTTATTATGGCCAAGACAAAAATTCTATATATGAAGCAAAGCAGGAAATCCAAAGAGACAACCTTCATCTATGACCTGTCAACTCTTCATCGCTGCCAGATAAGCAGACAACAAACAAGCTGCCATTTTGTTGACCTAGTCAGAGGTGCATTGTTACGTAATCAGCTTGGAGCAAAAGCTAGAATTACATTCTGTTTAAAACTCGGAAAAGTGTCATTGAGACAGTTTAATTGATGCGACAAGTTTATGGGGGTAATTGTTTATGTCGTGCACAGAAAATCAGGTGGTATTCAAGATTCAAAAGTGGTGTGGAAACGATTACAAATGCAACTAGACATGTACGCTCAATTTCTGTTCGTAATGAGGAACTCATTGCAAAAGTCAGAGAATTGATACAAGAAAATCGTTGTTTGACTGTAAGGATGATGATGTACAATTTCCTTATTTAGTTTATAGCTGAATGTTTGTTACATCACTTATCCTCTTGTTTTACATCAGTTTTTGTCACTATCTAAGTATTCTTTTAACCGCTGTATAACCCTTCTTCATCTCTATGATCTTCTGTTGCTTCCGTCGTCCACGGTACATCTCTGATACTCTGGCTTAGATAGCTAACCTTTCTCTGCCGGGTATCGGTGCCCAAAAAATTACATGTGTGCCTGGAACACCCCCCCTCCCCGTAGCGGTACCCACCGGACGATCTTCTATCCCAGGTTCTCCCTCTTCCACTCGTCGTCCAGCAAGGTTCCCCAGCTCAGATGATTAAATTCCATCATCAGTTTTACTCTCACTCTCTCTCTGTCTTAATCAACAAGTAATGATCATTCCAAAAATCAGATATTTTGATATCAAGGAAAAATTGAAAGATTTATTAACTTCACAAGACGTCACCCTGAACTACACTATATAACAGTGCAACAAACAGTACAATCTCCTCCATAGCATTCATTCATTCATTTGCATGTCCCTTGCGGAACTTTGCCTCCAAAACAGCACTCCTGTAGGCCTCTCGGTTGTGAGCAAGATGGCCTGCTGCTGTTGCATCCATTTCCAGATCGTCAACGATGTCTTGCAGCCATCTTCGCCTTGGTCTTCCTCTTTTTCTTTTTTTCCTCCATAGCAACATATAGTTTATACAAAATATTCATTTATAAATCAACTGATAGATTACACATAAAATATAACGAGGCGGCACTTAATGACACTCATTTCCTAATACTACTTGAAGTCACAATTTGGGGGCGCCAAGTCCTTATTTCAATCTTGTGGTAGTGTCTTGTTCTTGCAATTTTCTCAGTTACAGCTTCTATACATTCCAAATTATTCTGGCACGCTTTACTTAAGCTCACAAAATTCACATGCCTCACACACAAAATAAAACAGTGCATTTAACTGCCTCAACATATAGCATTTAACATGAAGGAAATAATAACAAATGAGATCAGATGAATGCATTGAACAATTACATATGAAATGTGCATCAATCATAATCATAAAAGTGTAACATTCCCCTACCCTTTCCACCAACTCCATCTTACACTTAAAACACTTACACTGAACCCTATTCACCACATATGCTTACAAAACACTCTACGTCTGCATACGAAAACCTATAAGAAATATACATTACCACAAATAACGCCAGCGGGTCAGCAATCTGGGATCAAGACATTCCATTCACCCGATATGATGACACATATGATAACTGAAGCACGAATACATCAGATACATGCCAGGACACGATCCCCCGTGCTGCCACCACGAACGTAACACACAAACAGAATAACTCAACACATTCCACTCTTAACCTGACGCACAGTCACGTGAGCAGGACACGCTCCAGTCCCTGAGAAAATGAGAAAATGACCACAAACTTGAATGTTCAAACCGGTCGCGTTTAAACACTCAGGTCGGCCCTCTTCGCAATGGCAGATGAATGTGGTGTTAACCGAGAGACAATTCGTACAATTTTAATGGAAGATTTAGGGGAAAAAAGTTGCTTGCCGGTTTCTGCCACATTCGTTGTCTGATGACCAAAAACATCAGAGTGTTGAGTACGCAAAAGACATCATCAAATCGTGTCGCAAAAAGAAACATTTCTTAAATTTGATTGTTTCAGAGGATGAAACATGGATTTTCCGCTTTGATCCCACAACTAAACGCCAAAGTGCTCAGTGGAAGTTATCATCGTCACCAAAAGGCAAAAAAATTCGTCTTCAAAATTCGAAAGTGAAGACAATGTTGGTGTGCTTCTACGACAGCAAAGGAGTTATTCACGAAGAATTTATTCCAGAGGAACAGACTGTCACTGTCAAAGTTTATTTAAGCATTTTGAAATGTCTATTGAAAATGATTCTTCGAGTCCGACCCGAGTATTCAACACTTCGCAGTTTTTTCCTTCCCGTGATAATGCACCACCTCACCGGGCGGTAGTTACACAGGAAGTTTTGGCTCAAAAACAAGTGTATGTTCTCAACCATCCACCATATTCCCCAGATTTCTCTCCTTGCGATTATTTTCTATTCCTAAAATTAAAGTTACCATTGAAAGGACGCTTCTTTGAGGATACTGATGACATCCAAAGGACCGTAACATCGAATTTTAGGGCCATACCAACAGAATAACTGCATAGGTCGTTCCACTGTTTTTTAGATGGTGCCACTCGCTGTATAGATGCACAAGGGGCTTACTTTGAATAAATTACAGGTTATGTCTTCAGTTGTTGTTTATTTAATTTTTTTATGAAATTAGTCTCATTACTTAATTGTCGGACCTTGTGTATATATATAGTAGCTGGATAAACTTCCCAAGCTTCAACGCCAGAGGCAAAGAATATCTAATGAGATCCTAGTGGGGAATTGTGTCTCTGGACTGCAGTGTCTCCCCCCCCCCCCCATCCCCCCCTCGCCCGGCCGTACTGTAGTTTATTTTGAAAATCTCCTGTTCCTTTATCTGTGAGTCTTTGATTAATTAGGTTCAGTTTGGTTTTATTGAATCACACATATATAAGGAAGTACATCGTTACATAATCGTTTCGGATTCAATGTTTTGTTTGTTGAAGATTAAAACAAACCCTCCTCCTCCCCCCAAAAAAAAAAAAACAACAACAAAACACCTGGTTTCAGCTTTGACCTACATGAAGCAGGTGTGAAATTTTAGTTCATACGTAGGCACGAATAAGTGCGTAATAGGTAACCAAATAAAAACATCGATAGAATGCATTTATATCAGTGTTTCCCAGGCTTGCTCGGGCTGCGGCCACCTTTTCTTCCAGGCCACATTCCCCCTTTTGGTAGTACTCGTACAACGACTTATTAAAGCAGGAAATGCATTACTCAACTAAAAGACTTAAAAGACGGCGGTCCAGTTTGTTTAACAATAAGACGGAATACATTTATAACTCCTCTGCTGCATTATATTCTCGCTATTTTTGTCTCATTTATCGGAATGCCTTGTCTTCAAATGTTCAAGTTTTTTTATTTATTCTGGACTCCCAGAAACCCGATGTTCCACTGGTGGTAGCTAACTGTATTTGTTTCTTTGTTTGCGCAATCTACCTGTAACTGCGTGCTGTTGTTTTCGCAGTCGATGCTGTAGAGCTCATGAGGCACAGCATCGTATCGGCGTAGGAGCGGGTTATGGCAGGTACTTTTTCAGTCCCGGAATACAGTTAAAAAGTAGGGAGTGTGCAATGCTTCTTTAGCAGACTCCATCACCATGGGGACTATGTCGATCCCTGCCCTATTAGCCAGGCTAGACCTGTTACTGGGGGTACCAACGGAGAGGTGGGGGCAGGGTCTTTGTCAGCTATGGTTCGCAAACCCTGACGCCAGCATATCAGCTATGGTTCGCAAACCCTGACGCCAGCATATCAGCTATGGTTCGCAAACCCTGACGCCAGCATATCAGCTATGGTTCGCAAACCCTGACGCCAGCATATCAGCTATGGTTCGCAAACCCTGACGCCAGCATATCAGCTACGGGTCACTGATTGCCTCATCGGACAGCGTCTTCACCCCACGGTTTAACAGTTAATAAAAAGATCTCTACATCCAACCAAGGCCTCTGAAGTTCTTGCCGCCTTCAAACCTTCTGAACTATCAAAGGAATGTATTCCTGCCCCCATCTGCAGCTTCGTTTTCCCTTAACGGTCGCTACTGTCCCTTTTCTTGCACTGGCCTCTACTGGCTTTTTCTTCCCCCCCCCCCCCCCGACCCCCGCCCCGGTCCTTTCCAACTTCGGGGTAGAGGAGTGGGTGGGATCGGGGGGCATTATCGCCCACTTTGAGAAACATTGATTTACTCCAACTTCATTCGTGATAATCATAAGATTAACTATGATACATTGTACGAGGCTGCAGAGAGGGTTACAATTCGACACTGAGTTTCGAAAAACCCGATCCTTGTTTCACAAAAGTGGTATTTGGTTATAATTTTTCCAGCTATATTAATTACATATTGGTCTAACCAAGCAATCGTTGGCGTAGAGTTCCCTTGTGAGAAATTTCTCTGTAAACTGGCTCTCTTGAACACCCTACAGACGCCTACATCAACATCACCGTAGAAGAAAATAGCCATCTAAGGTAGGACACATTTCCTGTTTTCAATTTCTTTGTCTGTATAGAATATTTTGTTAAGGAACCAACATTATTAATTAATTACAAGTAACAGCACGAAAAGCTGCAATGTTCATAAATTATATCGATATATTTTCTTTTCAAAGCAATGCCGCGGTGGTGCAAAGGTTAGTGAACTCTCCTGCGGATCAGGACGTTCCCAGACACAAACTTCTAACGACAAACGAGCTCTTACATAAGGGAACAACATTTTAAACGGTGTAGTAAAAGTAGCTAATATTGTTTATTTATGAATGTAACTATACACAGGGGGGGGGGGGGGGCTAGCTCTGCTGTTGGTAGTGGGGAGCAGCCTTATTACACTCGGGGCACGCTCAGAGTGCTCGGCCTTTGACTTTCTGGTGTGCTTTGCTGTTTTTAGAGAAATGATTCCAGTGTTGTTTTGGTTGCGTGTGTGTAAAACATAAACTGGTCATGAATATTTTACAGTGCATGAAAGGACATATTCTTTTAACGCTCTCGCCGGCATGCAGAAATCAGTGGAATTCCGCTTGCCCTGTTACATATCCTGTACTGGGAGTTGGGAATAAGGCTAACAACCTTATCCTGGGACCTATCTAGAGGCGACTCCAGATGGGGAAAAAAAGATATCGTTACGGAAACTCGCAGAGAAAAAAAACCCAGCATCAAAGTTGCCAACTCCGAAGAGCTCATTCGTCGCCCCCAAACATGTGACTAAGAATGGATTATGGAATGTAAGAACGATGGCAGCACCAACAAAAACTACTCAGGTCGTCAAAGAAATTTAGAGATACCATCTAGACCTACTGGGCATCCGTGAAATACGATGGCCAGATGCAGGTATAATATCAGCGGAAAATGGTAAGTTAATAATACATTAAGGCAGAGACGACAGTGAACATCGAGAGGGGGTAGGTATTATTATGTCAAATGTAGCAGCAAAGAGCCTTGTAGAATGGGAACCAGTGAACAGTCGTATAATAAGAGCACGGAAGAATGACAATAATACAGTGTTATGCACCCACGAACGATGCAGATGATAAGGACGATTTCTATCACCAGTTACAACAAATCATCAACAAAGTCCCTAAACACGACATCCTAATTGCTATGGAGGACTTCAACGCTAAGGTAGGGAAAGATGACATCGATGTTGAAAAAGTAATGGGAAAAGAAGGAACTGACATGGTTAATCAGAACGGAGAAAGATTAATTGAAATATGTCTAACAGAAGGCATGGTCGTTAGAGGCACAATATTTCCACACAAAGGGATACATAAAACAACGTGCATATCTCCATATGATAGAACTAGAAACCAGATAGATCATTTTCTATTAGAAAACAATACAGAACATCTATGATAAATGTAAGGGCTTATATGGGTTCAGATGTTAACAGTAATCACAACCTGTGTATAGGGAAAATAAAACGAAAACTGAAAAGCCAACACAAAAAATCTATGTACAGAAAGATAAACACCCACAGCCTACAAGAAGGGAATACTAACAGTAATTTCAGTTAGGAAGTTGCCAATCATTCCACAACACTCAGTGAAGTACAGGAGATAGGTATAGATGAATTATGGAATTCGTACAGCACAGCCATAATCACATCAGCAAAAGCAAGCGCTGGACTGAAAATAACCAAATAGAAAAGCATGGATACCAGAAAACACATGGAAGTACATACATAAAACCCGAGCACCCAAATTATACATGATATATGCAAAAACAGATCTTGGAAAAGATCTGGCGAAAGCAACATACAAGAAAGTAAAAGTTCAGCTAGAAGGGATAAAAGAGAATACACGGACAATATGGCGAAAGAGGCAGAGAAAGCAGCAAAAACAGAAGACAACTAAACTTTATATAACATACAAAAGAGACTAGCAGGTACTATTACATCTAAAAAAAAGACCAATCCTTAGCAAAACTGGAACCCTATTACCATCAAGTAAACACCAAAAGCAAAGAGTGGCCTAACACTTCCAAGAAATACTTAATCGACCACACCCAAAAGAATTGAGAAACCTTGAAACCGACTTACCAGCCCCATAACTAAATGTCAACCTAGATGAAATTACATTGTATGAAAGTGAAACAGCAGTGAATTTAATGGCTAACAGAGCTGCAAGTGAAGATGAAATAACACCCGAAATGTTAAGAGCTATCAATAATTACAACATGAGACAACTACAGAGATTGTTTAATAAGATTTGGAAAGAAGAAAATATCCCTTCTAAATGGAAAAAAGGAATCATTGCTAAAATACCAAAAAAAAAAGGCAACCTTAGTGACTGTAACAATTGGAGAGTAGTAACCTTAATATCAACTGTGTCAAAAGTATTTTGGAAAGTCATTTTGAACAGACTTATAGATATAATGGATACCGCAATGAGAGAAGAACAAGCAGGATTTCGAAAAAGGTGAGGCTATCTCGACCAGATCTTTACTCCAAGAATAATACTTGAAGAACATATTGAAAAGCAGAAACCATTAATACTGAATTTCATAGACTTTAAAAAGGCATTTGATAGCATATACAGAGATTCATTGTGGAGAATGTTAAGTCCATATGGAATACCATCTAAAATTGTCAACATCATTAAAGACTTCTACAATGGATATGTTTGTGCAGTCAAAACAGAAGAAGGGATGAGTGAATTGTTCCAGATTGAAATAGGTGTGAAACAAGGATGTATACTGTCTCCTTTGATTTTTGGAAATACAATGAAAAAATGCTGCACATGTAACACAGGTATTCATTGACATGGGACCCAACTAGAATATCTTGATTTTGCTGATGACATAACTCTTATCAGTAATAATGTGAACTCCATGCAAGAAAAAAACAGATAGCCTGTCTTCACTGGTTAGTAAAATAGGACTTGAAATTAACAAGGATAAAACAAAAATAATGAAAATTCCCATTAATTAAAATGGAAAAATACATGCAGAAGGGACAGATATTGAAAAAGTTAATCAATTTGCATACCTTGGCAGCTACATAGACCAGGATGGTGACACCAGAAAGGAAGTTAGAATTGCAAAAGCAGCATCTATTTTCAAGAATCTTGAGAATATACGGCATTCAAAAGTAATAAGCACTAAAAGCCAAATTAAGATTATTCAGTTCAAATGTAAAATCCACCCTCATTTATGCATGCGAAAGATGGAAAGTAACTAAAGAAATAAACAAGGAATTATATTCTTTTGAAAACAAATGCCTAAGGAAAATACTCGGCATCAAATGTAATGAATTCAAGAACAATGCAGAGATAAGACAGATGACTGAACAACAACCAGTCTCATGGGTAATCAAGAAAAGGAGATGGACATATGTTGGTCACGTGATGAGAAGAAACAGATAATCCTAAAACAAGTTTTAAAATGTGAAACACATCAGGCCAAAGAAAAAGAGACAGACCGCGTGAAACTCTAAAGAGGACATTGTTAAGAGAGGCCAAATTATTAGGCATAAAATCCCTTGATGAAGTTGAAGGGCTCGCCGAAGGCAAGAAAAACTGGCGAATTACCTTGCGAGCCATATGTGACGTTTAACGGCACGGGAAGGATATAAGATTAGAAGGTACAATAGTGGTTTCCCTTTAGCTTCGTCTGATTTGTATATGGTTTTATTTCTGTTATCTTTTGACTAAAGGGACTAATTTATATGGTAATAGAAGAAACTCATTTTGTCTAAAAGAACTAACCAACATGGCATTTATAGAAACTCATTTTTTGTAATGCTAATTACCTAATAATAACGTCTTCATTAAACCACAGTTTACATAGACCTATACAGGTGATGGTAAATCCTACCATAAGTATTACGTGTATTTCAGGATTCTGTCAGAGAAGCCACATATCGCAGGAAGACAGAGAGACTTTGAACTTGTGAAACTGATAAAGGACAGATTCGTAGCAAGCGGACTGGAGGTACAGATAACGCCGTACGATGTACTGTTGTCGTATCCTGATAATGTCACGCGCAACTCTGTGAGATTGTTGGACGAGCATAATAACGTTGTGTACGATGCTGTCCAAGACGAGAGCGACATATCTAAGTTGGATGATGTCTTGTCACCCTTTAATGCATACTCGCCTAGCGGTCTGGTGGAGGTAATGTGATTTAGATTTATATATCTTATATCTTATATCATTCCCATGCCGTTAAACGTCACATAGGGCTCGCAAGGTAGTTCGCCAAGTTTTCCTGTCTTCGGCGAGTCTTTCAACCTCATCAAGGGATTTTATGCCTATTAATTTGGCCTCTCTTAACAATGTCCTCTTCAAAGTTTCACGCGGTCTGCTTCTTTTTCTTTGGCCTGTTGTGTTCCACATTTTAAAGCTTATTTTGGGATTCTCTGACTATTTCTTCTCATCACGTGACAAACATATGTCCATCTCCTTTTCCTGATCACCCATGAGACTGGTTGTTGTTCAGTCATCTGTCTTATCTCTGCATTGTTCTTGAATTCGTCACACTTGATGCAGAGTATTTTCCTTAGGCATTTGTTTTCAAAAGAATATAATTCCTTGTTTATTTCTTTAGTTACTTTCCATCTTTCGCATGCATAAGTGAGGGTGGATTTTACATTTGAACTGAATAGTCTTAATTTGGCTTTTAGTGCTTATTACTTTTGAATTCCATATGTTCTCAAGATTCTTGAAGATCGTTGCTGCTTTTGCAATTCTAACTTCCTTTCTGGTGTCACCACCCTGGTCTATGTAGCTGCCAAGGTATGCAAATTGATTGACTTCTTCAATATCTGTCCCTTCTACATGTATTTTTCTATTTTGATTAATGGGAAGTTTCATTATTTTTGTTTTGTCCTTGTTAATTTAAAGTCCTATTTACTAGCCAGTGAAGACAGGCTGTCTGTTTTTTCTTGCATGGAATTCACATTGTTACTGATAAGAGTTATATCATCAGCAAAATTAAGATATTCTAGTTGGTTCACATGTACCCAGTCATTACATGTGTTACCTGTGCAGCATTTTTTCATTATGAAGTCTACTGTAATTCTAAAAATGCAAAGGAGACAGTATACGTCCTTGTTTCACACCTGTTTCAATCTGGAATAATTCACTCATCTATTCTTCTGTTCTGACTGCACAAACAAATCCATTGTAGAAGTCCTTAATGATGTTGACAATTTTAGATGGTATTGCATATGGACATAAAATTCTCCATAATGAATCGCTGTATATACAATCAAATGCCTTTTTAAAGTCTATGAAGTTCAGTATTAATGGTTTCTGCTTTTCAATATGTTCTTCAAGTATTGTTCTGAGAGTAAAGATCTGGTCGAGGCAGCTTCTCCCTTTTCGAAATCCTGCTTGTTCTTCTCTCATTGCTGTATCCACTATATCTTTAAGTCTATTCAAATGACCTTGCAAAACACTTTTGACACAACTGATATTAAGGTTACCACTCTCAATTTTTTACAGCCACTAAGGTTGCCTTTATGGTATTTTAATAATGATTCCTTTTTTCCATTTAGAAGGGATCCTTTCTTCTTTCCAAATCTTATTAAACATTCTCTGTAGTTGTCTCAGTCTCAAACACAAAAAGGCTCCACTCACTTCACAAGCGAGCATTAAATCTTATTTGTGACAAACACCCAGTACAGACTGTTGATCAACACAAACAACTCAAAATTCTACCCCTCAAAAATAGAATCATTTTTAACGAAGTTAAGTTTGTTCACATAATTCTGTCGCACAATGCTCCGCCTTACTTGTGGTCACTATTTACGTATAACACTAAACATAGCCAGCGTTTAAAAAGCTGTCTTCTTCCTAAACCCAGGATTGATCTGTACAAGAAAAGCCTTGCATACTCTGCAGTACAGCTCTGGAACACCCTCCCATACAATTTAAAATCCATTGGTAATACTTCATCCTTTAACTCAAACCTGTTTCATTATTTACTTGCTTGTAATTATATGCTTCCATAAAATACCCAACAATCTCTCAACACATGGCTCGTAAACCATCAAGTACTTCAATGACATAGTTAAAAAAGCAACTTGTTAGATATTGTTAGAAATTATTTTAATGTTTGTAAAAAAAAACATATATTAGAAGATCTGTATTTACAATGTATTTTTATTTATGTATATGTCCGCGTGTGTATGTGTGAGTGAGTGCTATTTTATTAGGTTAATTACTTCTTCTCTTTTACTTTGAATGTAGTAGTTAAATCTTACACTCTTTTGATATATTTTTCCTAATTTAATTTGTATTTTTGTACTAAATCAAGTGTGTGGGAAGAATGAAAGATGGAGTGATGAAGGGCAGAATGTAAGACGGGCCTGCGTGCCCAATTCTTTACCCTTGAAAAATAAAGATTATTCATTCATTCATTCATTCATTCTCATGTTGTAATTATTGATAGCTTTTAATATTTCGAGTGTTGTTTCATCTTCACCTGCAGCTCTGTTAGCCATTAAATTCACTGCTGTTTCACTTTCATACAATGTAATTTCATCTAGGTTGACATTTAGTTGTGGGGCTGGTAAGTCGGTGTCAAGGTTTCTCAGTTCTTTTGGGTGTGGTCGATTAAGTATTTCTTGGAAGTGTTCAGCCCATCTTTGCTTTTGGTCTTTACTTGATGTTAATAGGGTTCCAGTTTTGCTAAGGATTGGTCTTTCTTTAGATTTAATAGTACCTGTTAGTCACTTTTGTATATTATATAAAGTTTAGTTGTCTTCTGTTTTTGCTGCTTTCTCTGCCTCTTTCACCATATTGTCTATGTATTCTCTTTTATCCCTTGTGGCTGAACTTTTTACTTTCGTATCTATTTCTTTGTATGTTGCTTTCGCCAGATCTTTTCCAAAATCTGCTTTTACATTCAACATGTCTAATTTAGCTGCTTGTGTTTCATGTATGTACTTCCATGTGCTTTCTGGTATCCATTCTTTTCTATTTGTTTTGTTTTTTTCAGTCCAGCGCTTGCTTTTGCTGCTGTGATTATGGCTGTGTTATAAGAATTCCATAATTCATATATGCCTATTTCCTCTACTTCACTGAGTGTTGTGGAATGATTGACAACTTCCTGAATGAAATTACTGTTAATATTCTCTTCTTGTAGGCTGTTGCTGTTTATCTTTCTGTGTATTGATTTTTTGTGTTGGCTTTTCAGTTTTCATTTTATTTTCCCTATACACAGGTTGTGATCACTGTTAACATCTGCACCCCTATAAGCCCTTACTTCTATCAGAAATGTTCTGTATTGCATTCTAATACAAAAATGATCTATCTGGTTTCTAGTTCTATCATATGGAGATATCCACGTTGTTTTATATATCTCTTTGTGTGGAAATATTGTGCCTCCAATGACCATGGCCTCTGTTAGATATATTTCAGTTAATCTTTCTCCGTTCTGATTAACCATGTCAGTTCTTTCTTTCCCCATCTCTTTTTCAGCGTCGGTGTTATCTTTTTCTACCTTAGCGTTGAAGTCCCCCATAGAAATTAAGATGTTGTGTTTAGGGACTTTGTTGATGATTTGTTGTAATTGGTGATAGAAGTCGTCTTTCATCTCATCATCTGCATCGTTCGTGGGTGCATAACACTGTATTATTATCATTCTTCAGTGTCTTAGATTGTATCGTGCTCTTGTTATACGACTGTTCACTGGTTCTCATACTACAAGGCTCTTTGCTGCTACATTTGACATAATAATACCCACCCCCTCTCGAGGTTTACCGTCGTTTCTGCCTGAATGTATTATTAACTTATCGTTTTCCGTCGATCTTTTACCTGCTTCTAGCCATCGCATTTCGCTGATGCCCAGTAGGTCTAGATGGTATCTCTCCATTTCTTTGATGACCTGAGTAGTTTTTGTTGGTGCTGCATATTAGAGTTATATATATATATATATATATATATATATATATATATATATTCGATATTTTGTATTTTGTGACAATTGGTAGGCAAACATTAGCCTATTCTTCTTTTTTTTTAAACTGTTACTTTGTTCCTCGAAAGTCTCGTTGCTTTCAACTTTATAAAGTTGTAATTAAAGGTCAATGGAGCACCATAACAAGCAATATATGTTGGTTTCAACCCGCAAAACCTTTAAATTTGTATTTGCTCAGTTCTATTAGTCCAATTTTAAGTTAAATTTTTACATAGCCTATTTATAGGTATTAAGTTCTTACATTCACGCACATAGCTTAACGAATTTGTTGAATTTATGCTCTTAACTGAAGACAAAATAGCTGAGGACTTGACATTCTGTCACAAATTTGTGCTTGTCGCTGCGATGATCGATTACGAATTTCCAAATTTGGAAAGATGACCAGCAAAACTCTGTCTGCTAAATATCAAGTTCTATTGCTCGAAATTTACTGTTTAAAATTTTATATAATTACAGCTCATTCTGAATTGGAAGTTGAATTTGTCGACGTTTGAATTTGTCGACGATTTCTTTTGTGCTATTAATTGTCTTCCGATTTTATGTATGTGAATTATGAAATAATAAATTACCTGTTATTTGAAAGAAAATATGGATTTCTCTTACATCGTATCTGAAAATAAAGGTAAAAGGTAAAATTCCTGTTTACATCCCATTATTCGGGATAAGGTGTTAGGCCCGCATTTCCATGAACTTCGTCAAATGAAAGCGTGATGAGGTCAGTGCCAGGTCTGGCCTCGTTTACCTTCCCATTTCAGAGGCTGTTTGAATCCCGTGTCCTTTTTGGTGAGTACCAGAAAAACTCCCGTTGCTCAGACTTGAACCCGGTACCACCGGACTGAATGAATGAATGAATCTATTTTTAAAGGGTAAAGAATTGGGCACGCAGGCTCGTCTTACATTCTAGCCTTCATCACTCCTTCTTTCATTCTTCCCACACACTCGATTTAATACAAGTATACAAATTACATTAGGAAGAAAAAACATATCAAAAGACAGTAAGATTAAACTATTACATTCAAAGTAAAATAGAAGAAGTAATTAACCTAATAAAATAGCACTCATGCACACATACACGCGTACATACAGACATATACATAATAAAAAAAATACAGATCTTCTAACATGTTTTTAACAAACATTAAAACAATTTCCAACAATATCTAACAAGTTACCTTTCGAACTATATCATTTTAGTACTTGATGGCTAGCGAGTCATGGGTTGAGATAGTGCTGGTTATTCTATAGAGGCATATAATTACAAGCAAGTAAATAATGAAACAGGTTTGAGTTAAAGGATGAAGTATTACTAATGGATTTTAAATGGTATGGGAGGATATTCCAGGGCTGTACTGCAGAGTATGCAAGGCTTTTCTTGTGCAGGTCAATCCTGGGTTTAGGAAGGAGGCAGTTTTTTTAAACACTGGCTATGTTTAGTGTTATACGTAAATAGTGACCACAAGTAAGGTGGAGCATTGTGCGACAGAATTATGTGATTAATAAACGGAGCCCCTAACCACTCAGGTAACCAAACCACAGTATCTGACAATAAAGAAAGTTTAAATGTTTAGTACATCATAAAATGTACTTTCCTTCTTAGTATTTCTTCGCAGTATTTGAGATTTTATATCTAAAAGTGTGCGTTTTAACACAGAGAGAGAAAGGAGGAGGAGGAAGAAGAAGAAGAAGAAGGAGGAGGAGAGATGTTGTGACAAATAAACTATACAGGACGACAAACTGAGAACAGAGAAACTATTTTAAACATTTTTGAGCTCTTTAGCTAACGTGCTAACACTGATCTGAAGTAGGAGAAACAAGAGATAGTCCGGTAGAAAGACCTAATTAACACAGATAAATAAAGGCTGCTAGAGCTTGAAGGATGTTCTCATTAAACAATTGTATGTGTTATTTTCCCAAAAGCACGATTATTTGCGCAATAAAGTGAAGCCTGTGTAGCGTGTATGTATTGTTATACATTTTGTTTATGGATTTTAGGGCAATCTTGTGTTTGCTGGATATGGACGTGTAGAAGACTACACCTGGCTGAGGCGGAACAATATCAGCGTTGCTGGAAACCTTGTGATTGTCAAGTACGGGAATATATATAGAGGTGACAAGGTGAGTGTGAATGTAGGACGTGACTCGAGTGGTTGAGAGTTCGAAGCTTATGTCATCGATGTACATCTGATACTCATATTTGGTTCATCAACTGATTTGCTGAAGCTCTAAAACCTTGGGTGTTTTATACATTATATGAAGTTCATTTACCAGTTTATTCCCTGTTTGCAGTGACACTTGGCTACGTTACTCCGTGCTCTAATTTTTGTATTATTTCTTTCAGACTTCACACATACGTTTTATCTATATTTGTACCAGAAAATAAGATGTCGGTTTAAGCATATCTAGATATCCAAAAAAGAAAAGCAGAAAGCCAAATGCCAAAAGACAAGCCATAAAACCAAATGCAGAATATTTAAATGCAATGTTTTAAGTGTTTTACTGTAAAGGAGCGAATGCTTGAAAATAACAGACACGCACGCTTAACACCTTTAAAACCAAGTGTCTGTGTAAGATGAAAGAAGTTTTCTGGCCAAACACCATAAGTAATGTGCTCTTGTTAAGAGAGACAGACATGACACCACTGTGGACAGTGACTGAAAGAAGGTGGCAATGGACTGGTCACATTATGAGAATCCTTACCACGAACAGGTTTTATATGGACTCCACGGGGTAAAAGAAGCATGGGACGATCCAAAGGGACGTGGAGACGTACAACAGAGAGAATGCTGATAAACAAATGATTGGCATGGGAGAGAGCCAAGAAGATAGCGAAGGGCCGACAAACGTGGAAATGTTTTGTTACCAGCAGAGCCCCATATTTCTTGGGCACCGAAGGGACAAGAGAGAGAGAGTGTGTGTGTGTGTGTGAGAGAGAGAGAGAGAGATTTAGGATCCTGGATGTGAGAAGTTATAAAGGATCATTCATAAAGTTTCATATAAAAATGTAGACATTATTTTTCAAAGAAGATTTATCTGACATTAAAGAAGTAAACAGATAGAGTGTGTAACCATACAAATCAATAATCTTTCTAAAGGCTGATATACAGGACTTTTAGCTATGCCTTTAGAGCTTTTATTTATTTATTCTCATTTCCTGTGATTCTGATGGAGACATATATCCATCAAACTGAGCTGCATCAGCTTTCTGTTGTCCTCTGATCCAATGACTCGTATGTATTTAATGTTCCTTCCTGCACAGGTAAATATTAAGAGGCAGTTTACCTCAGCACAGCGTGAGAGGGTACCAGCTGTTATCGTTGTGTCAACTGCAGGGCGACAGCTGTTGAAATATAAGGTCCTTTAACATTCAGCCTCAGAAACTACGTAACATAGATTAAGCCACTCTCATTCTCACCCTAAACTCTCATCGCTTGTAAATCTACACCTTCTACAATATTCTGATGAAATATAATTTGGTAACAAAATGTCCATTGCGAAGATAACAGCGATAAAAAAACAAGAAGTATGTAGTCGTTAGGTCTGGCTAGCCATTGCCACCCAAGCCCCCTCTAAGAACCTTCGTCATGTGCCAGGAAAGAGACTGCTGCGATGTTTCAAACTGGTTTTTGCGATAATGACTAAGACGTTTTCCAATGGTGGTGATGTTTTGTGATGTCGCGTCTTATGTTTGTCGATACTTCAAGGTTTAAGTTTATTGAGAAGCTCTATCCTATGTTTGTCGAGACTTTCTGTCCCTAGTTTATTTAGAAGATGCCTCCTACGTTTGTCATGACTTTCTGTCCCAAGTTTATTTAGAAGATGCGTCATACGTTTGTCACGACTTTCTGTCCCAGGTTTATTTAGAAAATGCGTCCTACGTTTGTCATGACTTTCTGTCCCAAGTTTATTTAGAAGATGCGTCATACGTTTGTCACGACTTTCTGTCCCTAGTTTATTTAGAAGATGCCTCCTACGTTTGTCATGATTTTCTGTCCCAAGTTTATTTAGAAGATGCCTCCTACGTTTGTCATGACTTTCTGTCCCAAGTTTATTTAGAAGATGCCTCCTACGTTTGTCATGACTTTCTGTCCCAAGTTTATTTAGAAGATGCCTCCTACGTTTGTCATGACTTTCTGTCCCAAGTTTATTTAGAAGATGCCTCCTACGTTTGTCATGACTTTCTGTCCCAAGTTTATTTAGAAGATGCCTCCTACGTTTGTCATGACTTTCTGTCATAAGTTTATTTAGAAGATGCGTCATACGTTTGTCGTGACTTTCTGTCATAAGTTTATAGAGAAGTTCGTTATATTTGTTATATAAAATTTCTTCAAAAAATTGTGTCTAAAGTCAAGGCCTCTGAGAAAAATTTTATAAGGTGAAGCAAAACAATCCCTCCTCCTCGCCCTCCTCTTTTCCATGAGGTTTTCCTACTGACTGGACATTCTGTTTTCTTCCATACCCCTCCCCCTTTACCTTTCAAACAGTGGAAGTCCTTCAGGCCCACCTTAAAAACAGAGCTTCGGAACATTCCACCGGCTGGACCATCTCTGTCTTATGTTTGTTAAGAAATTGTGTCCTAAGACAGCTGTGTGGAAGGGGGGGGGCGACTTTTTCTGCTGAATTCATCTTTCAGCCTGAAGTCTGTTTTCAAATGTTTAGGCAACGATCAGCAGTAACAGAGAGCTCAAGTTCTTCATTTACAGAAAGATCATCTTGCAAGCTAATTGTCAGCATGGACAAATCATCCGTTGACTTCTTCTTCTTCTTCTTCGTTCGCTTCTACCACCAAGACCGCCCCGTGATCCTACAGAATTTACTCATGTGGTCCCCAACAGGACCACAAGAGATCCCCGTGAGGACCACACGAGGTTCAGAGTATCGAGCCTGTAGTCTCGGTGGGTCACAGAAGCGGGATTGCGTGACACTGTGGTTTTCGTTGCACCAGTTTAATCTAGAGTTAGATTTTCTCACCGGAAAACCTCGACGTGTTTTGAAGATCCATATATCCCCGTTGGGTGAGAGGTAGTCCCTCATCCAGTCCAGCATTGGACTTTCTCACCTGAAAACCTGAGCATGATTAAGATACGCATATATTCTCGTTGAGTGAGAGGTGGTTGCCTATGTAGACTGCATTGGTCCAGTGTCTCCGACTTCAGCATTTTGTGGTCGTGGCCGCTACCCTTCCTAGTTGTGACAAGGACGGAGCTTTTGTCGAGGAGGACGAATCCTCGCCATTAGTGAGTTTCACCCCTGGGTTAAGCCGGTTTAGGCGTATTATTCCAGTATGGGTGTATATAGAACGTGACCGGTCTCTATAGCGAAGGCTCCATGATATGCGTAGCCATCAAATTTCACATCTCGTTTAAGCCGGTATAGGCATATTGCCCCAATATGGGTGTATATCGGACGTTGCTGACCTCTAGAGCAGAGGTGCCGTGGTACGAGTAGCTACTACCGCGAGACTACTGGACATACCGATTAAACTTTACATTATCCTTTCCATCACCTTTTTCACAGCGGCGCCGCACGGCAGCCTTAATCGCATTTTCGCATTTTCCTTCTCCTAGATGAGCTACCAATCAAGACTCATTTACCCGAAGCGTCTGGTTTTCAGGCGCCAAATATTCGCCTGTCGCCCTTTCTCCTGTCAGTTTGAACAGTTCCGCCACGAGAAGGTCAGGAGCTGGACTTGGACTGTCAGAGGCTATTTAAGACGCACGCCTTGGAGACGTTTAATTAGAGTGGAGAGCGTATGCCCCACCCCACTTCCGGCTATAACAGTCCTTAGAACCTGTTCGTTGACAATATCCTTTCCTTACTTTATTTTTATGTCCTTGGGACATGACTGAATTAAAAGCGCGTTAAGGAACTGAGCTGTTAGCTGTAGCTGAAGGGTTTTAGAAGCATGTCTCTCCTGCATATCTAAAATTGAGTTATCTGGAAATTAGACCGGCGTAGTATATTAAACTGGCATAATGTGAACAATTACTTGTTTATGCGTGATTCCCATCACTATTGCCATCACTTTCAGCTATTCTTATGTATGCTCACTTTTCTTTTCCACAAAAGGTTGATTTAGCTGCAGATAACGGTGCTACAGGCATAATCATCTATTCCGATCCTGCAGACTACACTGGAAATATTATTGGTGACCCCAGAGTGTACCCTGATACGTGGTGGTTACCGCCATCTGGAGTTCAGAGAGGATCTATTTTTAGTGGAGATGGGGATCCCTTGACCCCTGGGTATCCGTCTACTGGTAATTTTAACATCTTTACTGAGATTTTGAAAGTCTACCTCTGCAAAACATCATAGTGACACTTTCATTTTAACTTTCATGTAGAGTTTATGAGCAGGAGATCATTTCCATTGCCTCATTTCCTTAGTCTGGACCGTTCTATTTAACAATTTTTATGATTCAGTAATGAAAAATCACTGTTTGATTAGCGTTGTTTAGAATCAGGACAAAAACGAGTGAAGACTCAATCAAGATGCCCTTCTATTTGCTGACCATCCTTTGAAAGGCCCCTTGCGCTTGTGTCGTTTGTGTTCAAAATTACTGCATTTGTTTCCACTTGAAATGAATATACTGAGTTGCTGCCCTTTTAATTCATAATTTTGCCATTTTTTTCCAGAGCTTGTGCCTGATATAAAATCTCTAAATGATGACTTTTAAAAATCCTTGTATTTGCATTTTCAAAAAATATGAACAGTTTTTTAAACGTTATCGAAACCTTAGTAGGTTACTAAATTATTAAGAATACATTTAATTAATTTAATTTATTAAGAATAATTTCGCAACAAATAAACTACATAATGGATCATGATTATTCTTCCGCCAGGAGAGAGAGAGAGAGAGAGAGAGAGAGAGAGAGGGAGGGAGAGAGAGGGGAGAGAGAGAAAGAAAGAGAGAGAAACTCTCAAAGTGTTTTTTTTTCTCAAATAAATCCCGCGCGCAGAACTCCCATGGTTTGCCACTAGGATGCAGCAGTAGCAAATATGGCGTTCCGTAAACGTGAATAGTCATTTCATGTTTTGGAATACTCAACAACTTCGTCCGTTGTGATTGTGCAGAGACAATTGTGAGCGGAATTCCAGAAGGCAGCACATGTTTTCAGCAGTATCAAGAAGTGGTATGCGAAATTCCGGGATGAAGGCGGGAGCTTCGCTGGTAAGCATTCTCTAACACGATCCATGGTTTCTTCGCTTGGTTCTGGACGTCGCTGCCAAGGAGGTGTACACAGGCAGCCCTCTTTCCGAAATTTCCCTCGCAAATTCCTGATACTGTTGAAAACAAGTGCTGCCTTCTGGAATTCCGCTTGAAATCTTCGTTGCACAGTCATACCGGACGAGGTTCTTGCGTGTTCTAAAATACAAAATGACTGCTCACGTTTGCTGAACGCCATATTTGCTACTGCTGCCTCCTAGCGGCAAACCGCGGGAGCTCTCCAAGTAGACTTTATTTTTGTTTAAACCTGAAGAGTTTCTCTCTCTCTCTCTCTCTCTCTCTCTCTCTCTCTCCAGATCTAAGAATAACCATGTTCCGTTACGTAGTTTATTTGTTGCGAATTTTTAAAATGTCTCATAGAGTTATGAATAGCCCTGTATATAAACTGCAGTTTTAAGTTACAGTGGCGACCCAAGCAAATTTCATATTGCAAAAATCTCATACACCAACAGATCTTGCTTACCGCTACCCCGAGAACGAAGTGGTGCCACCTCTGCCCAAAATTCCTTGCCATCCAATCGGTTATGGGGCAGCTGTCAGTATACTCAGGTGTGTGACGTGTCTTCTGTTGGGAGAGTACAGCTGCGATAGTTAATCTGTCTTCCTGTCTAATAGCTACAGAAAGACTGATGATCCTTCAGCAGCCTTTTTATTATTATTATTATTATTATTATTATTATTATTATTATTATTATCCGTAACTTGTTTAAAGAAAATTGTCATAATTACTATATCTTGGAAGGAAGATCTATATCTACATGTGTTTATTAGCGTGACTGTTTTTTATGCAATCGTAGGTAGTCCTTCATTAACATGCTCTAGAAAAAGACTATATTAGATAGCTTCGAAAGAAGAGTATATTAACTGGTACTGCAATACCGTGTGTACTCGTGGAAGTCATGGGTAATTCTTCCTCATATATAAGCAGTGTAGACATTTGAGTGGCGAAGTAGTTAGTACACTAGTCTCTCATGGGGGGGGGGGGGGGTCAAATCCGGCCGGGGCGGCGCCCCATTCATCCAGCTGTAGAAATAGGTATCTGACTTCTTCTGCAGCTGGGAAAGTAAAGGAGACTAGGTGTGATACTGACCACGTTACCCTCTACAGGTCATGGAAAATATGGGCACTAGCACCATATCCCCTGTGTGCTTCTAAGGCATGACAGGATTACCTTTACCTTATGTAAGCAACGTATGCCCAGTTCATTGTCACAGTTGTTATGATCTAACATTGCTTAGTTTTGTCCCTTTTCCTTCATTTTTTTTTCTTTATGATTTTTTGTAATACCGTACGGGGTGTGACACAAAGAAACACGAAAACAAAAAAACAAAACAAAACAAAACAAAAAAACTCGGATTCGAACCCCCGACTTCGGCATGAGAGACTAGTGTGTTAACTACTTCGCCACTCACATGTCTACGTTGCTTATATATAAGGAAGAATTACCCGTGACTTCCAAGAGTATGCACAGTATTGCAGTACCGTCTAATGTACTCTTCTTTCGAAGCTAACTAATATAACCATTTCTAGAGCATGTCAGTGAAGCCACCTGTGTCTCATTTTACTGAGTAAGATGAGAAAATCTAATTCGATCTCCTTCAGAATAGTTCCATTTTGAGTTGACTCAAAGCTGCACACGACGCTAACAACGTTCATAACAATTCTGCAGATCGTTTTTGGAAAGGCTGTTGAGAACCTCCGTCGTTTTTTGCTTTCACATCTTGTACTGACACAAAAAAATGGGTTCCTTTGAGCACCAATTTATATTTTGGAATAAGTAAAAGTCATAGGGATCCAGGTCTGGCGAATATGGTGGGTGCTCGAGCACAGTAACGTTGTGATTTGCTAAAAACTGCCTCACAGACAAAGTGCTATGGCTGGCACATTGTACTGGTGCAAAATCCACCCGATTGTCATCATCTTTGCCTTTCGAAAATCATTTGTGTCGTTGAGAAATGGGTGAACAAGACGAGCACACACCACTGTAAGCCTCTGTCAATAACTGACAAGTTTCCGTCGCGGATTTCTTCGGCTTCATAAGAAACCTGATGCTAACTCGCTGTTCCATTTGCACTGCACTGTTTTCCGACCGAGCGTAGATACACGTCTCGTATTTGAACACGCGGCCGCTGGTGCTGAGTAAAGCGACGGATTTGAGCCTTGTCTTACAGTGACAGGTTAGAACATGCTCTGTAGCCGCCTCTTTGTCTCTCATCTTCCAGTTTTGGTTCATAAGCTCGCCAGTCTCGTTTTGTATGTGTGTGTGTGTGTGCTCGCATACCTTCGTCTGAATCTTCACTACCGGAACCAGTTTTACCACAACCATCATCACTTTTATCCTGCTCAAAACCTAAGAAAAGAGTCATGAAATAAAAGGTTACGCTTTTCTATATGCAGCTATTAGTGTGGAGGAAGATATCTGAAAGAAAACATAAACTTCTCCATTCTCCTTTACAATGTCGCTGGTTGCGCTGTGTAACGATTTTCCACCTAGGCTGTGATATCCGCGCCTCTCGGCCCGACACATCCGACGTCAGCCTGGCTTCTTTCTTCTAAGACCGGATTTGTCTTTCCATTTCGATTCCTATTCACTCGGCCAAGCAATTGTTTGTGCCCAGGAGTAACAAATGGGAGTAGAAGAGTGTTTTTATTTTAGCTGAGCTAATGCGTTAGATAACCGCAGCCTGGGTCAGATACCTGAATCTTCTACTCCAGCCCCTCCCCCAACACACATGACATAACAAGAAAGCAGATATGTGACATAAATTGATAGAAATAAATGACTGAAATGAAGACTCAATTTTACACATAAATGCACTCATAAGAAGGATCCACCGTGCTGCGAGGCGTTGGTATTTATATTTCCCTCATTTTCTAATAAGTGAAGGTAATGAAATTTAAATATAAATATACACAAGCAATTATAAATAAAAGTCTTTACTACTCACATCTATTGTTAGTTGCAATCATTTAAAAAAGCTACTTGCTAATGTTAGATTTTTGGTATCTGGACCATATTAGCTCAGCCAGAGTAACGCTGTATTTTACGTTTTTCAAAGATAAAATCTTACACGTCGTTTTGGTACGAATATTAAAATAAATAAATAAAAACTAGGTGTTATAAATACAAAATTATTTAACTTAACATTAATTTTATTGTAAATGTGATACTTTACTCTTACATTTGTGACAGTTATTGACCGTTACTTTTTGTATTCAGCAATGTGTGAAGTTTCAGTGTCTCACCGAATTATTTTGCTCATCAGACAAATGGGAGGGTTGGAGGTCCCATCTACATCTGACCTGCATGGAGGTCTTAACATCACGTACAGGACCGGACCAGAGTTTTTACAGCCTGGAATGTAAGTCTGTATACCTTTGTTAGAGTTTATGCCTTCTTATATCTGCATTTATGTCTGTATTTATGTCATATTTGTGTCTAAATGCACATAGTACTTCGTCCATATATATATACATATACGATCTTTTGTCTCGGTAAATATAGCTTTTTGAACCTTTTCGTTTCCATGCTTTGTCTTTGTTGCTGTTCATACTATATACAAACGACTGATTTCAATAATTTGCTATATACAAAAAGGGCTAAGCTTAACTACTAACACACATGACTAAGGCCTCTTGTCTCATGTCTGATTGTACTTTTTTTTTATTTTGCGCATTTCCACTGCAGAGAGGAAATAAATCCTAATACATTTTTGGAGCGATTTTACCAACACAAAACCATGAAGGTTCCGTACGTAGTTATATGTGCTTCATTTTTTTCATATTAGTTCGTTTGACAGATATTTGATTCTATTCTGCTTTAGGAAAATCCAGCTGAATGTGACGACCAGAAATCAGAGAGCGAAAGTTGAAAATGTTTTCGGCATCATCAAAGGCACTGTTGAACCAGGTAAAGGAAAAATTGAAAGTTTTATGAGATTAATATTTTCCATAGAGATTTCACTGCAATGTTCACCTATGTTCCTATAAGTCAGTATTGAATTAATCAGTATACAGATCACGTGTAGAAAATGGAGGTGGATTTTGACGGACGCAGAGAAGAGAATGGAATACTATATAGATTCTAGAGAGGCTCACATGAAATGATTTTGAGAACAAGGTCAATGATAGAAATGACTGGAAATTCTTGCCTGTGCCTTATTTTTCAGAGGAACGGCTACGGCATTGATTGATTGATATCTGTATTACAGTTTTATAAGAAATGCTGATTACAAGGGAAAGAGATCATGGCATGTTTTATATATATATATAAAATATATGAGCCAGGATTTGAATTGATCAGCTAGCACAGTGAATGTTCATAAAAAGTAGACATAATAATTTAGCAAGATAAACCGCACAGACCTTCACTTTGTAACATCGTAAAAGAAAACATTCGATTAGCCGGTACATAGAGGGAGTATCTATTACAGGTTTCAATGACTCTTCGTGTTCTTTGTTTCGTTTCAAAATGTCTTTCCAGCTTCGAAAATATGATCCTTTAATACATCTCGTAAAAAAGGACAAGGGCGACATTTCTAAAGCCGTATTGGAAAAAGTAAAAAAAAGTAAAGGTAACCCTGTCATGCCTTAGAGGCACATAGGGATATGGTGTTAGTGCCCATATTTTCCTTGACCTGTCAGCACACTAGAGGGTGATATGGTCAGTATCACGCCTGGCTGCCTTTCCTTCCCCAACTCCAGAAGAAGTCGGGTACCCATTTCTACAGCTGGGTGACTGGGGCGCCGCCGGCCGGATTCGAACCCCCGACCTTCGCCATGAGAGACCAGTGCCGTATTGGAAAGAATACCCGGCAAAATTACGAGCGGGAATGGAAGAACAACGTAACTTTGTGAAGTGATTGTTGGCGCTACGACAAATGAAGGGCGCTGGTAGGAAATCTGAACTGTGTGACAGAAAACGCACCATAAAGAACCAACACTTGATGGGAACTATTAGCAAACATACTCTTGCATGGACACTGCGGCATATGGCAGAGCATATATGGGGCTGTCCTGAGTGCAATGACGTCGGAGTCTGATTTTGAACCTTTTCGCCTTTTGAATCTCTGATATATATATATATATATATATATCTTTAATATTTACGAAAAAATTATACAGAGACTTACAGTTTCCTTTTTTTTTTATCATTTCCCATAAACTCTGTTTTGGGATTTCAAACAGTGGAATGAAATTTTGAATTAAAAATAGCAAAACTAATTAAAGTGATAAACAATGGAAAAAAAAGTAATTAGGCGATAAACATTTGAAAATGTCAGTTACTACAAAACGTATTTAAAACATAGTTTTAAAACACTCAACAAACATTTTGAAACAAATAGTCATTTCCTTTACAAACATCTAGTCATTCCTTTTACAAACATCTAGTCATTCCTTTTACAAACATCTAACCATTCCCTTTACAAACATCTACTCACTCCTTTTACAAACATATAGTCATTCGCTTTACAAACATGCAGTCATTCCCTTTACAAACATCTCCGTGGTTTCCAAACTATACTGTTTAAATTTTGAAAGATGTAAAATGCAGTTTAGAATTTCAAATTATTCTTTAGAATGTTAAAAATTCCTTCGCCTAAAATGTTACGTAAATGTTATCATTTACTGGTGTATAACTCTGCGTATATCGCACAACAGCAAACAAAAACATCCATGTCATTGTACAAGACTTTACTAAAGCAGACAGAAACATCGATGCCATTGTACAAGACTTTACTAAAGCAGACTAACAGTTTTCATTTTGGTCATTTTGTTGTTCTTCAAATTCGTTCTTAATTCCTTTTTGTCTGAAAATCATCTTTTCTCTTAGTTAATACTCACTTCATTGATTAACTGATCCCAGAAGGTAGGTCATTGCATTTAAGACATTCCCATATCTGCTCTGCTGCCCGTTCCAGCGGCCAGTGCAAGATATGTGTATGATTGTTCTTGTCGAGCGTTGATTGCAGGTTCATCGCTTCCATCCACAGAGGAAGGTTATTCTTCCTTCATCTTATCTCACCCGCAGTCCCTTCGTTCTGGGGATGTAAAGGGTTATTCTTTCACTCCAGTTCTTCATCCCCACCAAATTTCTCCATACCAGTCTTCAAGATGTCGCATCACACCACGCTAAGGGACCTTTCCAGCCAGCCTATCTGTTTATTACCATGAGTTCTTGTCTAGTTAATTCTCGGTTTCAGCTATCTGAATATTTAGCAAGTATCCGGCTAACAATGCTTCATGGGATTGTTCTATTAAATATCTTTAACACATCAAACAAGCGGTGAAGATAACAATTCAGCTGACACAACATGCTGGCCTCGCCCCTTCACCAGTTTTGTTCATAATATCTTCAGTGTAATCATTTAGCTATGTTTTAAAGTATGCATTATACAACTGTTTATTTCACATTATATTTAAAGGATTAGCTTTCATGTTTAACCATATAATATACTACATCTACTCCAGCTACTGACACTCGTGCATCTCGTCTATTTGGTAGATCGCTATGTTTTGTTTGGTAATCACCGCGATGCTTGGATCTATGGGGCCATAGACCCTTCTAGTGGCACGGCCGTAATGATGGAAATGGCCAGAGTGATGGGAGAGCTTGTTACAAGTGGTGAGATACAAAAAATAGTGAGATTCATCTTTCTTTACTGCTTTCTTTTACTCTGTGGGTGTGTGGGTGGATGGGTGAGTGGGTGCTTATGTCGCTGTGTGTGTGAGTGGCCTTATGTGTGTGTGTGCTTTGCCTAAGTATTTTTGAATGATTGTTTTCTTTCAGAGAGAAATAGCTCCGCGCACACGCAACGGACACAATTTTTGTTTAGAATTAAGTTCTCACTTTTCCTTATTTTACTTTCAGATTTTTCTTCAAAAAAGGTAGAAAATTTCCGGTTTCATCCCGTTGCTCACTAGAAAACGTAGAAAATTCTACTTTTTTCTTCATTCTATAAATTTGTTCTACCATTTTTAGTATGTGACTCTCCCATTTTGTTTTCTTTACCACTCAAATATTTCTCTGTTTCCCTCTAGACATGTCTCCTTTCTCCAGCTGATCTCCTATACCTTCTGCATAATTTGCACGTTTGTGGCATCTCTTTCTGTCTCCATTATCTTTTCTCACTGCCATCATCTTTTCTAATATACTTCCTTTGTTTTTTTTTCCTCCTCGTATTAAGTTTACCTGGATGTTCTATTCGTCTTAGCATCTTCTTATTACCTGTAACAAGACTGCACTCTAACTGGGATTAACTGAAGAAATCTGAGAGTAGCCCTCACTGCGAAAAAGATTTATCATTATTCTTGTTGTCTTCTCTCTGGATTTCATTTTGAAGTAAACGCTAACACACTGCTATATTTACACACTTATATGCTAACAGCTGACTTAAAGGCAGTTGTTCCTACTTTGTTTGTGCACTCGTTTACTTCCAGGAGAATGGCAACCGCGAAGGTCTATAATATTTTGTTCCTGGGGCGCTGAGGAGTACGGCCTCGTTGGATCAGTGGAGTGAGTGGAGGTACTCATTATATTATCCTCATTTTCTTCTTAATAGTTCAAGGATTGAAAATAGAAAGAAAGAGCTAGCAGAGAAATCGTTACTGAACTACTGTGGCAAAGGACATATGTTCTCGCAAACCAGGTGGACAAAACAGAAACAGAGATTGAACTACTGTGACAAGAACATAGTCCACGCATCTTACATCTTACACCCTTCCCGTGCTGTTAAACGTCGCATAGGGCTCGCATAGTTGTTTGTCAAGTGTTCCTGTTTTCAGCGAGCTTTTCAACCTCATCAAGGGATTTTATGCCAACTAAACTGCCTCTCTTACCAGTGTCCTCTTTAGAGTTTCACGTGGTCGACCTCTTTTTCTTCGGGCTGTTATGTTCCACTTGATAGCTTGTTTTGGAATTCTGATTGTTTCTTCACATCACGTGACCGACGTATGTCCATTTTCTTTTTCCGATCACCCATGAGACAGACTGTTGTTTGCTCATCTGTCTTATCTCTAAGTTGTTCTTGAATTCGTTCCACTTTATAACGAATATTTTTCGTAGGCATTTGTTTTTTAAAAAAGTCTAATTTCTTGTCTATTTCTTTAGTTGTTTTCACATGTATAAATGAGTCCACGCATGCCAAGTGAATAAAACATAAACAAAGATTAAACTGTTGTTTCAGAACATCACATTCACGCATGCCAAGCAGACAAAACAGAAACAAGAGACTGAACTGCTGTGGTAAGAACATGTGTTCACGTAAGCAAAGTGGACAAAATAGAAGAAGGGACTGAACTCTCGTATCAAGAACATCAGTACACACAAGCCAAGTAGACAAAACAGAAGAAGGGACTGAACTCTCGTATCAAGAACATCAGTAACATACAAGCCAAGTAGACAAAACAGAACCTGAGCTAAGTGAATAAAGTGACGGAAAGCTTTGAAAGAATTCACAGAACAGTAAATTATGAAAACAATTTTAACTCTTTTGCTCCAAAACAATATTGACATTTTTGGGAGATCTTGCACGTCTGTGCGAAACAGTGCTCAGAAAACTGGCATGGAAGGTACCATGATCAACAAAGTGGTCCTTCCACAATGAGAACTATGTAAACAACATAACAGAACTGTTACACGCATACACTCAAGACTTACCCAAATCCAACCTCATAGAGTACTGGGACATATTAAAGAACACTATTAGAGAGAAAACACAGATCTTGGCGACAAAAATACACAGATACAGACGGCAACAACAACAAATTTTAGAAAACGCTATTAAACTAACCAAGCAGATAGATCTCAATAGTCCTCACATACACGCGCTAGAGGAAGAACTAGAAAAATATCATCAACACAGCTACCAAGGTGCCTTCATCAGAACAAAACTTGCCTCTGTTGTACAAGAAATACCAAGCAAAAAATATCTGGGAACAGAACAAAATGTGCAAAGAAGCAGACAAATACACAAAATAATAGACATAAAGGGACAGGAACAGACAGACACCACTAAAATAAGCCAAACCTTTCAAGACTTTACAAGCATCTATACTCTGAGGGCAAGGGTCAATCAGAAGACATACAAAACAAATTCTTGAACTACGCCAAACAAGTTCCTGAAGAAGACAAACAAACATTAGACATCCCACTCACGCTAGGAAACCTACAGAATGCGCTTGACACATTCCAGAAGAACAAATCTCCAGAACCGCCGAGTTCTATCAGAAATTTTTTCACATTCTAGGGCCTGTCTTACACAAAGTTTTTACTGAAGCTTTCGACAGGAAAGAATTACCCAATAGTCTCAATCAATCATACATAACACTCATAAAGAAAAACAACGCAGACACAACCCAAGTAACGAACTACGGACCTATCTCATTACTCAACGTAGACTACAAAATCCTAGCAAAATCCTTAACTAGGAAACTCAGACCCGTCATGTACACACTTGTACACATTTGTACATGAGGATAAGCAATGCAGTGTCACAGACAGAAACATAAATACGCATTTACATTTCCTAAGAGATGTTATCCAATACTCTCATGATAGGAACAGCCAGTCAGCAATCTTATCGCTGGACCAGGAGAAGGCTTTCGACAGGGTTTCACATTCCTTCCTTCAAAAAATTTTGTCCAAATGTAATCTTGGGAACTACATCACAGACTGGATCAAAATTCTATACAACAAACCAGAAAGCAGACTTTTAATAAACCACACCCTAAGTGAACCAGTACGGTTAAACAGATCTGTACGTCAGGGCTGTCCACTCTCACCCCTGTTGTACGTACTAACTCTAGAGCCACTCCTGGAGAGAATCAGGCAAGAGACACTAGTCAAAGGAATCTTTATTCCTGGAATGGGAGAGAGAAAGTCGTTGGCCTACGCTGACGACACAATCTTCTTCCCCTCCAATATATCTTCTATCAAAAATATCCTAGACATATTTAGAGAGTTCGGACAAGGCAGCGGGGCCAAAATAAACATTAAAAAATCACACATAATGGGTTTAGGCAAGTGGGTCAACAAAGCAGACTTCCCTTTCACTTTAATGCAAGTTAAAAAAATTAAAATATACGGAATTTTATTTACAGCCACGCCTTCAAATAACAACAAAGCAAGATGGCAAAACATAATTGAAAAAATTAAAAACAGACTGGAAATATACAAATATAAAACCACCACCATATTCGGCAGAAATATCGCAGTCAACACCTGCATCATACCACAGCTTATATACACCGCAAACATCTTTCCCCTGCCTAAACAATCACTTAAAGAAGTTAATTCAATGATTAGCGACTTTATTTTCCGACACACAGTACACAGTATCCAACGGAAAACCTTGATGCAAGACAAAAAAAGAGGAAGCATCTCCCCTACAAGACATAACAACAAAGATCCAGGCACTCAGGATTAAATATGTGGGACAAATCATCCAACAGCCACACAAACACACACTCGCCCACTACTACGTTGGGCTAAGGCTAATAAAACTCTGTAAATTAAACAATGCACACCCTCATCACTTTGGCACTATACCGCTCTTCTACATACAATGTATACAAACTAACTGGACAGGAACATTTAATACACATGAAAACATCAGGTATATATAAATATCTGGTCAATAAACAGGAGCCACCATTACAGGACAGAATAAAGAGAGGATACAAATATTTCATCACTGACTACACACAATCATTTCAAAACCTACACAAGACTGGAATCACGCCAAGTGCACGAGAGATAACATACAGACTATTGTTCAACATAACACCGACCACACAAGGGGCCGCCCGCAAATCCAACAGACTTATCAGATGTAGACTATGTAGAACAAACACACAAGAAACAGAAGAACACATTTTCTTTGAGTGCAAAACTATTTCGTTAGCTTTTAAACTGTTGACTCAAGAGATAGCAACAAGAACAACAGAGAAAGTAGACATGTATAGAGCAATCATGTTGAACACCATCCCTCGAACAGAAACAGACAACTATACACAGTCTATCATCCTCCTTGCAGAGTTTAGATATCTTGTTTGGTCATGCGGGAATAAGGCCATGTTTGAAAACAGATTTTTTTACAAAAGAACTTTTTCTGTACATCTTCCAAAAAAAAAAAAGTGTTACGGATTTCAATAAGTTTTTAGTTTTTGGCAACACCCCCCCCCCCCCACCCCCTATTGGTGATCAAATTTCAACGTCAGATGTACATATCATACGATCATTATTGTGTCATGTTTTTGTTCAAGCCCACCATTTCATTATTTCAGTTCACGGGCAGTCATCCTCAACTCATGTCTTTTCACACTTTTCATGTTTTTCCTAACTGTTTACCTGACTATAACCTTCCATTGTACTCCGGCTGCGTTGACCCAAATACGGGTGACTCGAGTGCATAAATTATTTTCCGTGTACATCCCATGAGTGAAAGAGAAGGCCTTTGCCAAACACAAATCTTGTACATCACCAGAGAGAAAGATAACGAAGAGAGAGAGAGAGTGAGAGAGGGGGAAAATCTCTAGAAACTAGAACATGTAAAACTCCTTTTAATCAAATTCTGTTGAGAAAAAAGGTTGTGGAAAAATCTATAATAATAATTTAAAAATTTGTTTTAAAAAAGTGTGCCACATGATGACAGCAACAATGATCACTCGCGAGAGTTTTCCAAGTTGCACAGTGCAAGGTCTTGATAGATCAATCACTGAGCCTGAAAAAAAAAAGGAAAAAAAAGTGGTCCTTCCAGAAAGGCTAAAATTTTAATCCACAAACCCTCACCACTGCGAGGTGGTAAACTTATCTAGCAGCACCCTTGTGGGTGTATAAAAAAAATGATACATAGCACATTTCTAACCCAACTCATATTTTTAAAAGATTTAGAGTAACTTCCTTTCAGTTTCTTTCTATCAAAATTTCTCATCAAAGTTTGTTCTGGCAGAGCACAGAACACTTCATTCATGAGTGAAAGAGTTAAAAATGAACATTTTAAAAATTCAAAGAGATACAACATACAACAGTACGGTTTTCAGTAAAACAGAAGTGCTGTATAATTTATTGAAACGGGTATTGATTATAATCTCATTGACTTTCGGTATAAAGTTGTAACTGAATGATTTCATGTACTTTCTTAGTTTAATTACTGAGGAATTTAATTAGTGGGGTAAATCTCCCGAGGTAAATTTCCTGATGTTCAGTTAAAATAACTGTTACACTGACGTACACTAAACTATAATGATATGTTACTGTTATATCAGGCGAAATATATTTTCTTTTTTCTTTCTTTTCAACCAGCAATACGTATCTATACTAAGAGAGAGGGCAGTGGCTTACATCAACGTGGACCTAGCTCTGCATGGTACTCATTTCATCTTCATCTTCTGTAGTTCATTATTCGGCGTAATGATTTGCTTCTTATTCTCTTGCTTGTGTTTATAGAAACATTTGTTCCCCCTCCCCCTCAATTTTTTTGTTTGTTTGTAATTTCATGTGGTTATTTTCTTCTTTTTTCTTGTCTTTGTCCTGCGTTTGTTTGTAATTTAAGTATCATAGGTTTCTACTTGTTAAATAAGGCGCATGTTAACTGAATGTCAGTTCTAGTGAAAGACTCCAGGATTCTCCGGGAAACAATAATTAACTGCTTACTTAAAACATAAGATAATCCCATTTACAGTCTTTCAGACCGCTGAAGCCATTTGGATGACCTAAAACGGCTTTCCTTCTGCTTTCAGTCATGAACTTCGGCAGAGTCCATATCACGAAGGGCGTAAGTTTTGCATGAACATAAGCTTGGCTATTAGCGCACTAAGATGCACAGTGTACACTCTGGTGTGCCTAATCTTACAGGCATTTCTGTATTTCGCATGGTGCTTTTTTTTTACAACATCAGATACTTATTTTGACGTCTCAGTGACGGGTGCATGATGGTCTTATGACCCACTCCTCTTATCATACGTCGGTTCGCTCTTGACAAATTGCCCCATCCTATATTCTCAAATGGCGGCATGGTTAGCTGAGTGATTAGGCGCTAGATTTACTAATCCCGTGGTACCGGCTTCAGTCCCAGCGGTGGGATTTTTTTTTAGTACACACCAGATTCACCCAGCCTCTAGAAATAGGTACCAGAGAATTCTGGGAAGGTAAAGCGGCCAGGCGTGATACTAAACCACATCACACTTTCATGCGCCAAAGGTCATGGAAAATATGGGCCTAACACCGTATTACCCAATATGCCGTGCGTTAGAAGAAACACGGACGTGTCGTGGGGTGCGGGAGTAAAAACGTGGGTCTTGATGTAAGGGGGTCTAGTTGTAAAATGGAATGGAAAACAGTAGTTCCATGTACTTCCGTATACTTAATATGTTTCAAAGTATAGCTAAATGAATGAAAATTTCATAAATGCAGAGTTTTTTAGGAAAAAAGAAGTAATGTGATGTTTTTAGACACTGATTGTGGCCAGCGCACCATCGGCTAGGTCTAGATTCGCGCTACTTACCACTACTTACCATCTGAGATGTGTAGATCTACTTGTCGATCTCGTATTGTGACTCCGTATTGCATTCTCGCTGAATGAATGTCTGAAATAACCTCCTAACTACTTTTCCAGTCGTCTAAATATGTCTAGATCTACTTAGAAAACATTCAAGAGCAGCGGAGTGGCCATAGGCTATGTCCATACCCCTATCTACATCGTCAAAAATTGAAAAATTTCCATGCTTCGCATCCTTGTTCTCGCTCGGCATCGCTCATAACTAGGCACTCATTTTCCATTTTGAAAGTGTCACCGGAATCGCGGACGAAATATGTACAATCTAAATGTTACACCGCTTGTTTTAATGAAACAAACAATGTCACTAAAGCGACCATACGGTAGTTTAGGGACACTTCCGGTGTCACTATATCGACCATACGCACGGAAAGAGTTTAATGGCATGGAAACGGGAATTTTACCTTTACCTATATTCTCAAATGCCTACAGTCTTGAAATACACTGTAGCTGCATTTCACTTGGCGTATTTGTGCCAGGCCTCATCTGCGTTTCATGTTTATATGCTGAACCATTTAGACAAGAGGCGGGGCTCCTCCATGACTCGGTCGCTACCAGAACTTAGGATATCTCGGTACCGTTGTCTCACCCAGTTCTTTTTCCTAGGACGGCATTAGAACTCATTCTGTATGAACAATGGTTTCAACCTCAAGTCGCGACCCCAGTTAGTGTCACGGGAGGTCAAAGGTGGGTCGTGAGAAGAAATGAAAAATGTAAATAAAATAAAATAATAATAATTTTTTAATTACATGATATTAGGGGGAAACCTCTTACTTTGTGCTTTCAAATCTAAATATTCAAGTAACAGTTTGCCCCACTGTCTATTATTCGTTGATATATAATTTTTGTTGAACTTCAATAGCTTTAAAATCCTTTTTTTCATGGCTCTCGTACCATTGCTCCCGTGAGTCGCGCACCCAAAGGTTGGGAATCCTTGCTATAGAGAATGTAGATTTACAGAAATGTTCTGAAGTCTGGGAACCATTCTGACATGTGAAAGTGAAGTTTGCATTATGTTCAGTTTATGCACATGCGCTTGTCGCCTGCAGTGTCCTGGACAGAGGCTAAAATCCATCAAAAGTTCAAGCTGACTGATATCCACATCAGAAAGATTTAATGATCCGGTACGCGTGACACCTTATGCTCGTATTTTCCTCACAAGCTCTGTAACGTAATTTTCTTATCACTTACACGTATCTTGACACACTGTTTTACTCTTTCTGTAGGGAATGACACTTTAACAGCGGCTGCAACTCCACTGATGTACAACATTGTTCACGAAGCTTCTCAGAAGGTAACATAAAAACATGTCATGCCTGCCGCCTGCTACTTGGTACAGGCTTCTAGTATTTATGTCATTTTATTAACAGCAATGGGGATGAAGACGCTGTCGTTTTAGGCAACCACAGCAACCCATTTCTGATGTGCTAGCGTCGAGGGGGGGGGGGGGAGAGAGAGAGAGAGAGACAGAGAGAGGAGGGGCGCGCTCAAAAGTTTTAAGACGTTGAGATGGGGCATGATCCATAAAAAAGGTTAGAAAACACTGATCTATATATATATATCTAGATATGTATGTATATGTATCACAAAGTTTCGCAAGAGATATGTAAATGAATGAATGATATGTATCACTGCTCATTTTATTTTAATGTAAATTTTCATCTAAAATATACATTTGTTAAAAATTCCCTGTCGTAACTGTCCTTGATTGGCGATCGGTTAAGCAGTCACCGCCTAGTACGCCCTATGGCGTCTTGCAGGGCAGCAACAAATTCTTTCCATCTCACACGGTCTGCGGCCAGCATTTGTATTGTGCCCCAGCTTTGCTGCGTGCTTTTCATTTCCACTTCCACAGTGGATATATATATATTACATGATATAAACAGTTTGATTAAATGGAGTAATAAAAATGGTATGTTGATAAACACCAACAAAACAAAATCCATGCTCACCACTACAAGACAGATTATGCAGAATGCAACAAAAACTTCACTACAGCTTTGTGCTGGGACTAAGGCAATAGAAAATGTTCGTGAACGTAAAACTCTAGGACTCATCAATGATCAGCATTTAACTTGGAATTCTCACGTACATAATCTAACAAAACTTGATTGCACAGAAAGTTTAACAAATAGCTAAAATTAAACACTTTATTGACAAAGACACAAGAAAGATATACTACATATTACACATACAAACACACTTAGATTACTGTTCCACAACCTGGGATGGATGCTCAGTCTTAAACACAAAAAGGCTCTACTCATTTCACAAACGACATTAAATCTGATTTGTGACAAACAGACAGTACAGACAACTCAAAATTCTACACCCTCAAATATAGAGTCATTTTTATCAAAGTTAATTTTGTTCACAGAATTCTGTCGCACAATGCTCCGCCTTACTTGTCACTGTTTATGTATAACACTAAATATAGCCAGTGTTTAAAAAACTGTCTTCTTCCTAAACCCAGAATTGATCTGTACAAGAAAAGCCTTGCATACTCTGCAGTACAGCTCTGGAACACCCTCCCCTACCATTTAAAATCCATTTAAAATTCGTCCTTTAACTCAAACCTGTTTCATTATTTACTTGCTTGTAATTATATGCCTCTATAGAATAACCAGCAATCATGACTCACCAGCTATCAACTACTAAAATGACATAGTTCAAAAAGTAACTCGTTAGATCTTACATCCTTCCCGTGCCGTTAAACGTCACATAGGGCTCGCATAGTTGTTTGCCAAGTTTTCCTGTTCTCGGCGAGTCTTTCAACTTCATCAAAGGATATTAAACCAACTAAACTATCTTCTCTTAACAATGTCCTCTTTAGAGTTTCACGTGGCCGACCTCTTTTTCTTCGTCCTGTTGTGCTTCACTTGATATCTTATTTTGGTATTCTCTGATTGTTCCTTCTCATCACATGACCTATATATGCCCATCTTCTTTTTCTGATCACCCATGAGACAGGTTGTTGTTTGCTCATCTGTCTTATCTCTAAGTTGTTCTTGAATTCGTTCCACTTTACACCACGTATTTTCCTGAGGCATTTGTTTTCAAAAGAGTCTAAATTCTTGTCTATTTCTTTAGTTGATTTCCAGTTTTTGCATGCATAAATGAGGGTGGATATCATATTTGAATTGAACAATCATAACTTGGTTTTTGTGCTTATAATTTTTTTAATCCATATGTTCTCAAGATTTTTTAAGGACAATGCTGCTTTTCCAATTCTAATTCTAACTTCCTTTCTGGTATCACCATACTGGTCTATGTAGCTGCATAGGTATGCAAATTGGTTTACTTCATCAACAACTGTTCCTTCAACGTATGTTTTTCTTTCTTGATTAATGAGAAGTTTCATTCTTTTTGTTCTGTCTTTGTTAATTTCAAGACCTGTTTTGAGAGACAAGGAAGACAGGGGACTCTGGTTTTTTTCCTGCATCGATTTCACACTGTCACTGATAAGAGTTACGTCATCTGCAAAATCAAGATCTTCTATTTGGGTCCCAAGTACCCAGTCAATGCTGGTTTTACCTGTACAGCATCTTTTCATTATAAAGTCTATGGCAATTTCAAAAACCAATGGAGATAATATACATCCTTGTTTCACGCCTGTTTCAATCTGAAACTGTTCGCCCATCCCTTCAAATGTTTTGACTGCACAAATATATCCGTTGTAGAGATCTCTAATGATGTTGAAAATTTTGGATGGTATTCCATATAGTCTTAAATTCTCCACAATGAATCTCTGTGTATGCTATCAAATGCCTTTTTAAAGTCTATAAAGTTCAGGATTAATAGTTTCTGCTTTTCAATATGTTCTTCAAGTATTATTCTTAGAGTAAAGATCTGGTCGAGACAGCTTCTCCCTTTTCGAAATCCTGCCTGTTCTTCTCTCATTGCAGTATCCACTACATCCTTAATTCTGTTCAGAATCACTTTACACAGCCCCTTTGACACAACTGTTAGTAAGGTTACACTCCTCCATTATTGCAATCACTGAGGTTGCCTTTTTAGGGTATTTTAACAATGATTCCCTTTTTCCATTTGGAAGGGACCTTTTCTTCTTCCCAAATTTTATTAAACATTCTCTGTATTTGGCTCATGTTGTCACTGTTAATAGCTTTTAATATTTCGACTGTTATTTCATCTTCACCTGCAGCTTTGTTGTTAGCCATTAGATTCACTGCAGTTTCTGTTTCACTCAGTGTAACTTCATCTAAGTTGACATTTAGTTGTGGGACTGGTAAATCGGTTTCAATTTTTATTACTTCATTTGGATGTGGTCGATTAAGTATTTCTTGGAAGTGTTCGGCCCATCTTTGCTTTTGGTCTTTACTTGATGTTAATATGTTGCCTGTTTTGCTAAAGACTGGTCTTTCTCTGGAGGTAATAGCACCTGTTAGCTTCTTCCGTATGTTCTATAGAGTTTTGCTGTCTCCTGGTTTTGCTGCAATTTCTGCTGTTTTGCCTTATTGTCCATATATTTTCTTTCGTCTCTTCTAGCTGAACATTTTACTTTATTGTCTAGTTCTTTGTATGTTGCTTTTGCCAAAACTTTTCCAAGATCTCTCTTTACATTCAACATGGCTAATTTGGCTGCTCTTCTTTCATGTATGTATTTCCATGTGTTATCTGATATCCATGCTTTTCTACTTGTTGATTGCAGTCCAGCACTTAAAGCCGTAATTATGGCTGTGCTGTATGAATTCCATAATTCATCTATAGCTGTCTCGTCTACCTCTTTGAGTGTTGCGAAATGTTTGGTAAGTTCCAGATTGAAATCATTGTTGGTATTTTCTTCTTATAGGCTATGAGAAAACTTAAATATTTTGGACACATTAAACGTCATGATAATTTAGAGAAGACCGTATTGGAAGGATACATAATGGGAAAAAGAAAAAGAGGAAGACCAAGACGAAGATGGCTGCAAGACATCGTTGACGATCTGGAAATGGATGCAACAGCAGCAGGCCATCTTGCTCACAACCGAGAGGCCTACAGGAGTGCTGTTTGGGAGGCAAAGTTCCGCAAGGGACATGCAAATGAATGAATGAATGAATGAATGAATGAATGAGGCTATGACTGTTTATCTTTCTGATTATTGATTTCTTGTGTTGGCTTTTCAGTTTAAGTCTTATCCTCCCTATACACAGGTTGTGATCACTGTTGACATCTGCACTGCTGTATGCTCTTACATCTATCAGAGATGTTCTGAATTGTTTTCTAATACAAAAATGATATATTTGGTTTCTAGTTCTATCATCTGGAGATATCCATGCTGTTTTATGTATTTCTTTGTGTGGAAATATTGTTCCTCCAATGGCCATGCCCTCTGTTAGACATAATTCAATTAATCCTTCTCCGTTCTGATTTATTGTATCAATTCCTTCTTTCCCCATTACTTTTTCGACGTCGGTGTTATCTTTTCCTACCTTGACGTTGAAATCTTTCATGGCAATTAAGATGTCGTGTTAGGTACTTTGTTGATAAGTTGTATTTGTAACAGAAATCGTCTTTTATTTCATCATCTGTATCGTTCATGGATACATAGCATTTTATGATTGTCATTATTCCGTGCCTTATTTTGTATCGTGCTCTTATCATACGACTGTTCGTTGGTTCCCATTCTGTAAGGTTCTTTGCTGCCGCCGATGACATAATTATACCCGCTTCTTCTTGATATTTCCCATCGTCTCTGCCGGAATATATTATTAACTTACGGTTTCCTGCCGTTCTTTTTTTTTGCTTCTGGCCATCGCATTTCGCTGATGCCCAACACATCCAGGTGATATTTATTCATTTCTTTTCTTACCTGAGCAGTTTTTGTTGTTGCGGCCATCGTTCTTACATTCTAAAATCCGAATTTTTGTTATGCATTTGGGGCCGATGAATTTTCGATCGTTGTCAACGGCATGCAGAGTTGGTGACCTTGATGTTCGGTTACAACTGTTGCGAGATTCCATAACGGCAGGGTTTTTCCCCATTAGAGTCACCTTTAGATGGGTCTCAGGATGAGGTTGTTGGCCTCACGCCCAACTCCTGTTTTACAAAATATGGCGACGCAGAAGACTCATACGCAAGTTTGCCGGCGAGAGGGTTAAAAAGCTCCCGCCATCTTATACGTTACCCGGAAGCGAAAACCCACTTATTAGATATTGTTACAGATAAACATTTATGTTTCCTACTTGGAGGAAGACACATTCAGATAAGTTCTTCGTGTTTTTGTTTCGTTGTGTATGTATCCTCGAATAAGGCTCACGCCGAAATATCGGATGTTGTATGTTTTTCATTTATACATTCTCATACTTTCTATTCGTTTTTTTTCTCACCTTACTCACCCCCTCCCTCACTTTGTAAAACTGCACCATACACCTCTGTCTACCTTAGATATTGTTAGAAATTATTTTAATGTTTGTTAAAAAAAACATATGTTAGAAGATCTGTACTGATAACATATTTTGTTTATGTATGTGTCTGTTTGTGCGTGTATGTATGTGTGAGAGCTATTTTATTAGGTTAATTACTTCTTCTCTTTTACTTTAAATATAATAATTTAATCTTGCACTCTTTTGTTATATTTTTGTTCCTAATTAAATTTGTATACCTGTATTAAATCGAGTGTGTGGGAAGAATGAAAGATGGAGTAATGAAGGGCAGAATATATTTCATTATTAGATGAAAAATTGATGTGCATTACTTTCTGAACTTCCCTCATATATATACATAACCAGTATTACGCTGCCTTAGGTAATGAAACTCTGTTTCCAAGTTTTTCATATTTAACTCGTTTGTGTGATACACCTACATCATCTGATATGAATTTTCAGATCAAGAACCCCAACCCTGCAGAAATCCAGGGCGGACGACTCACTGTTTATGATACTTGGTTACATGTGAGTCCATGGAATTTTACGCAAGGAAACAAGTCAGCTGTTCCGCTGTACGTTGCCTTTTCCTTGATATATTTTGTTTTCTTCTTGTTCTCTAAAAACACTCATTTTCAGCAATTTTAAAGTAAGAAAACGTCTTTTGTCTAAACGTTCAGACTTTTGTATAGGAAGACTTTTTTTTCTTGTTCCTTAAACCCACTTCTTATCAACCAAGTATGAAAGCATCTTTTATCTTATCGTTCACATTTTATTACAAAAGTATTTTTTTCCCTCCACTTCTTGTAGAATCGAGTCACTTGGATCAGGAAGTGATTTCGCACCTTTTATTCAGAGAGCAGGTGTCCCAACAACGGACCTGTCTTATACGTACGATATCGTAAGTTTATATCTACTGTACAAAAAAGCTCTTGTTATCTTACATCTTACATCCTTCCCGTGCCGCCAAACGCCACATAGGCCCCGCATGGTAGTTCGCAAAGATTCCATGTTTTCGACTAGTTTTTCAATCTCATCAAGGGATGTTATGCCCACTGAACTGGCCTCTCTTAACAAAGTTTCACATGGTCGACCTCTTTTTCTTCGGGCTGTTATGTTCCACTTGATAGCTTGTTTGGGGATCCACTGATTGTCTCTTATCATCACATGACCGACATATGTCCATCTTCTTTTTCTTATCACCCATGAGACAGGTTGTTGTTTGCACATCTGTCTTATCTCTGCGTTCTCTTATCTGTGCCCTTGTTATAAATTTTGAAAATTATTCTGTAGTAAATGCATTACTATTGTTAACGAGATCGTAAAATTCTAAAAGAAAAAGAAAACTGAATGCCATTTATAGGATCTACGTCCCAGAAAGGAAAAAAAAATTACCCTCCACACTGGTCTTGCAAACAGCTTAAGGCTCTTTGTTTTAGTAGACAATTGCATGTAAGTGTTTTCTTCTATCAGAAATAATAGTGGCATTTAGGCTGATCTTACTGAAAAGAAGACCAAATATGAGATTTTAAAAAAACAAAAAACTATTGGTATGTGATTGTCTAACATGGAACAGTAAGGAAATTTTATGCTTAAAAAAATAAATAAAAATTTTCATCAGTGATTAAAGGTTATCGACCCCGAAGCCAGTGATAATTCGCAGCATCCCCCTCCCCCCCCCCCCCCCCCCAATATAATCTTCCCCCTTCTCCTACCCCACTATATATTAAATGAAAACCTTTACACATTTCTAGTATTCTGCACAATATTGACTAATTAGGGTGATCCATTGACTCGAGAATTTGTGGATTTTTCAACATTTTCAACAAATTTCCAATAATAGTTAAATCAAGTTTTCAGTCCTGTCTGTGAAACCCTCTTGATCACTACGCCCTACTTTGAGACTACAGACTGTCCACGACAAGTCAAAACATAATGTCGGAACACATGCTGTATTAATGTGTCACAAAAGCATAACAAGGAAGACTATATCAAAGAAAAGAAAAAAAAACATTAAATATGCATCTAACTTGAGTTGTTGCTCTGCACATTTTTATATATTATCTAGTATTTCTGTGATATAATTGTTCGCATCTGTCAGTGGCATTTTGTAAATTCTGCTTATAAGTAAGGGATCAACTATGTAAGGATCTACGTAAGTCGAGACATTTATTATGGGGAAAATGAATAAGACATCTCTGAAAAATTGACCCATGTTCCTTTACCTCATGATATTTGTGGCTGTTTAATAAGATAATGAGATCTCGTGTGACTTTTAAAAAAGACATGTGAAAATAAGAACAGTTCATGTATAAGCTGGTTTATTCGCTAATTTCAGTTTGTTTTGTCTCTTTTATAGAACAAATACAAGATGGGTTCTTATCCTTTGTATCACACAGAATACGAGACCTTCGATTTAGTCAAGAATCAGTACGACAGAGACTTTGAGGTTGGGATTCCACTTTTTCTTTGTCTGCAACTACAGTATTAGTTGCCGTTACCATCATAAGCACCATTATTATAGTTACTTTAACGCCACATCTAGCATTGTTACGTCCACCATTATTTAACACTGCACCTAGCACTGCCACTTCCACCATTATTTAACACTGCACCTAGCACTGCCATGTCCACCATTATTTAACACTGCACCTAGCACTGCCACTTCCACCATTATTTAACACTGCACCAAGCACTGCCACTTCCACCCTTACTTTAACAGCACATCTAGCACTGCCACTTCCACCCTTACTTTAACGCCTCATCTAGCATTGTTACGTCCACCATTATTTAATACTGCACCTAACACTGCCACTTCCACCATTATTTAATACTGCACCTAGCACTGCCACTTCCACCATCACTTTAACGCCACATCTAGCATTGTTACGTCCACCATTATTTAACACTGCACATAGCACTGCCACTTCCACCATTATTTAACACTGCACCTAGTACTGCCACTTCCACCATTATTTAACACTGCACCTAGCACTGCCACTTCCACCCTTACTTTAACAGCACATCTAGCACTGCCACTTCCACCATCACTTTAACGCAGCATCTAGCATTGTTACGTCCACCATTATTTAACACTGCACCTAGCACTGCCACTTCCACCATCACTTTAACGCAGCATCTAGCATAGCTCCTTCTACCATTACTTTAGCAAGCATCTAGCATTGGCGCCTCCACCATTACCCACTGCCGTAACACCGCATTCAGCATTGCCACTTCCACCATCACCTTAACACCGCATCTAGCATTTTGACCACTTTGCTTCAAGCACCATCCCCACTGTCAATAATTGCTTTTACCACCATGAAAACTTATATAATCACCATCAATACCATAACTGCTATCACTCATGATCATCATCATGTGTCATCTTCATAGCAAAGGTTGGTGGCAATGAATGATCAGTTTCCTTGCTCCTTCGACTTGATGGTGCGCTGTGTCCTATCCATTCTTACATGTTATCTTCCCACCTACGTCTCTCAGTCAATCTCTCTTTTTCCTTCCACCTTTCATCTAGTATGGTCTTCAGTGTCTTTTCATGTGGCTAAAGTATTTTGTTTCCTTCATCCTTATTTCTTTGAGAAGTTCACATTACACTTGGAGCTGTTCTAAAACTTGTGCATTTGTTCTTTTCATTTTCCATGATATATGACCTAATTTTCTGTATATCCACATTTATGATGCATTTATCCTTCTCTCCGACTTGTTGCTTGAGTACATGTTTCTGCAGAATATACATAGGCATTTTACAAATCTCGTTTTTGGTTTTATGGGCACATCCCTGTTTAACAGCATCGTCTTCATGATGTTGAACGTATGTTTTGTCATTCCTGTTCTTTTTTTATCTCCATCTCACATCTCCCATCCACGGTTTGCATATGCCTTTAGGTAGCTGTAGCTTGTAACTTGTTCCAGTTGCTCTTTGTTTAGGGTTATTTTTCCATCTGTGGCTTTTACTCTTTCCTGCTGACCATCGCTGCCTTGGTCTTCTTGATTTTGATCTTTAAGTCTCATTTCGGTCACTACTATTGCCATTATCATTATCATTGGTACTTTGATTACTGCTTTGAGGCACTCATACTAAATGGCAATGATAATAACAGCCAATATTGGTTCCCCCCCCCCTTTATTTTTCTCATCTGAATAAAAAAACATTTTTGTGGGGACAGTGTGAGGTGACAGACTATGTTTAACATGGTATAAAATTTTACAAATAATTATTATGAACATACAGCAACTTTGTCTGTAAATTATCTAGCACATTAGGTTCACCTGCAATGCTATGAAGACTGCAACGAATAGTTTACATCTTATTTATAAACCAGCTATTTTTGTGGTGTCAGGCCAAACATTTTTTTTCTCTTCTCTAACTGCAGTGTCTGGCCAAACATATTTTTCTCTTCTCTAATTGCATTGTCTGGCCAAACATATTTTTCTCTTCTCTAACTGCAGTGTCTGGCCAAACATATTTCTCTCTTCTCTAACTGCAGTGTCTGGCCAAACATATTTTTCTCTTCTGCTAAAAAGTGGTCAAATTCTTTTTTTCTTTTTTGGCACATACACTGGCTGGCCAGTTTTTCTTTCATAAAAAGTTAAAATATCTGAAGAAAAATACATTTCTTTTCTGCAAATAAATTGTCAGGCCAATTTGCATATTTTTTTCTTTTTAACTGTATTTAATGGGCCTCGTGATATCCATTAAAATTATCAAGTTTTCTCAGTTAATAATAACCGCTCACTGTGAGCAATTTCTGTCTTTCCCATTCATATTGCTCTGTTAAGTATTCATTCCTCCTGTAATGTCTTCTTGCATAAGTAAGTAAAGTTGACCTTATCTTGCCAAAGAAGCATCTAGAGAATATAGTCCATGCTTTTTTTTTTACCTGTTGACACACCAGAGGGTGATGTAGTCAGCATCACGTATGACCACCTTTACTTCCCCTGCTCCGAGAGGAGTCATTTCTACAATTGGGTGATTGGGTAAACTCCAGCCAGATTTGAACCACCAGCCTCAGCAGAAGAAGCTGGTGCACTAACCATTCTGCTGCTCAAGCAACTGTCTTGTACATACAGAAGATTACTGGAGCTCAGTATTTGATCTGTTATGTAGTTCAGAAACATGGAACATTCTTTTAAGCTGCTTTGAAAGGCAATATTAGGAGTCTTCCTTCTTCTCCTTCTTCTTCCTCTTCTTTCAGTTTCATATGCTCAGCTTTCTAAACATGGAGTTTAAAATCATTCTGTCAGCAGGAGGTCTTTATAGGAACCCCAGAGTTTCTCCTCCATATTTCTCTCTCAGGGGCCATACCTGGGCTCTGAGGTCTCTGTATATGACGCAGGTCTGCAGTATGTGTTCAGGAGTCTGGGGAACATTTTGGCACATGCACCGGCCATTGGACTGTTAGGAGTCTTCCAAATCCTTTGAAAATTGAAGCTAATATATCCAGAATTTTTCCATGGAAAAAAATATTAAAATATCATTACACTGGGAGAATGAGATGGAAGTGGCTGAAATGCACACAAACTGAAAAGAAGAATGAGCATCCCAATGATGTCAAAAGACCAAACAGTATCTTACATCTACATCTTACATCTACATCTACATCTATTATCTACATCTCACATCCCACAAAGGGCTTGCATGGTAGTATGCCACATTTTCCTGTTGTCAGCGAGCTTTTCAACCTCATCCAGGGATTTTGTGCCTACTAAACTGGCTTTCTTAACAATGTCCTCTTTAGAATTTCACATGGTCGACAGTATAGGAAAACTTAAAAGAACTTTGAGCAACGGTGAAGGTTTTGCACAGTAAAGTGATTTAGCCATGAGAAACAGCACATTGTCCACTCAGGGAATGTGTTAGTTGGCTGAGTGCATAGTGCACTGTTTCTCATGGCTAGATAGTTGCTTGCCCTATCAGAATCTGTGGTTCAAGTTACAGTCATTCTCTTGTCACTTCTCTTTCTCTCACATCTAAAATGCTTTGTCTACTATTTTTCAAGTGTTAATACTAAAAGTGGAGAATTGAGAGCCAGAAAGAACACTGAACAGGTTATTTAAATTGTAACGAATTATAAATGTTTTGAAACTGAACAGACCACGCTGGCTGGGCCATGTGGAAAGAATGGAAGGGAACAGACAAATGAAAATGATGTATGCACAAGAGATGAGGGAAACAAGACCAAGGGTAGACCAAGACAGAGATGGAAAGACAACATAGAAGAGGATATAAAAGAAATTGGTGTCACCAACTGGAGAGAGAAAATTAGGAATAGAGAGGAATGGAGGTGAACTTTATCTGCAGCAATGAGCCTTAATGGGTTGGAAAACTGAAGAAGAAGAAGAAGAAGAAGAAGAAGAAAATGGATGCAAATTTAAATAATTACACTAAAACAAATCCTAAATAGGAAGCTTGTTCTTTCTGCTCATGAATGAAGTAGAAATGAGAACAAGAGAACACAGCACCTCAAGTTTGTTCTTATTCTGTTGTTAACTAAGTTTGTATAAATGACAGAAAGCATAACTTAAATGTTAAGAATGCGGTGTCAAAATTGTGACTTATAAATACATGCTATATTTTAACAGTTTCACACCGCAGTAGCTCGTGTGAGCAGTGAAATGATATACGCTTTGGCTGACTCACTCATCATTCCTTTCAATGTAACTAATTATGCTGTGGGTTTGGAACTAATTAGACAAACTCTTGACAATGATTATCGGTATGTGCTGACACAGATCCTGGGACAAGACACATATGGTAACATATACGTATGACACTGAATGCGATATTACATGATATAATAATAGAACAATGTTAGACTATTTAAAATAAAAGTAGAAACAGCTTTATTAATTAACAAGTACATAGTTGTAATGTTTCAGATTACTCATTAATTATACAAAAACTTACAGGATGAAGAACTAAGAAAAGAAGAGAAAATATAAATTCACATGAATTCCATGTAAGAATGGAAAAAAATGAAAATTAAAAAAATAGAGCACTAGACTATAACTTGTAAGTCAGAGAGTGTACATGGTGAATATTGTGAGTGTTTGAATGAAGAATTGTGAAGTGTTATGCCAATCTGGTTGGTATTAAAGATGCAGTGGGGGAAAGGGGATTGAAGAGAGAAGGATACAATGATTGTCAAGTCAGGAAAAAGATGGGTGGAACAGGTTTATCTTGTTGAGATAGAGGATTTTGGTGTGGTGAAGGTTCTAGAATATTAATTGGAGGTGAGGAAAGAATAGATGAAAATGATGAGGGAATATGATTGTGGAGTCAAGAAAGGTCAAATATAGCTGAATTTCAAGATCACTTTGTGTGGTTCCAGTGTCCCATACTCCTGTATGTAGCAGTTCTCATGTATCACATATTTCTGTTTTTTTTTTTTTATTGCTTTCCGTGAAGTAAAAAGAAATTCACATTTCAATAGTTGATCAACAGGAAAACTGAAAATGGTAATAGAAGGTTTCACAAAAGATGTAGCAGATTTTGAGGCCAGAAAAATTACTTTAAACAAAATGAAGTAAGTACGAACGTCAGTCTGTACTAATTTTCTTTTTTTTTTTTTTAAATGACAGTGGAATGTCTTATTCCATTCAGAGAGTTACAAAATTTCTGTTTGCAAAACAACAAACAGCAGTAAAAAGCAAATCATCATCCACAACGTGGAATGTAAATGCTGTAAACATTCTTGGAAAAATGAAACTGAAGGAGCTGCATGATTTTTTCCAAACAAAACAAACAAAACAAAATTTGTCAAAGGAGTCCTAGCATTTTCTCCCTGAAAAAAAAAAATGAAAACATCAACATGTAAGTTCTACATCAGTTTAGAAAAGATAGGAAATTTTAGCAACAATGACTAATTTATGTTGAAAATGTGTAGTGTGCTTTGATGTGTCTTTTTTAATATCTGAGAACTGACGAGAGATTTAAAGTGGAAGAGATTTAATGCTGACAAAACTAGATGAATACAAAACTTAGTTTGTGACATTAAGAAATCAGAAATTTTTCAAATGACTCCAAAATGGAGCCATTTAAATGAGAACCTGGAGCTGGAAGTCTTGACATGTGAACTTCAAGGAGAAACATGACACTTTAACAAGACACTAAGTTTGTAATAGTCAAACTCTTCAGTCACTTTGACTGAAAGAAGACGGTGGAAACTCCCTTCTTGTTTAAACTTATTCCAGCTATTGATCATATTTACGTGTATAGCGTGGCCAAAACAAGAAACATATATCTAAACACATAGAACAACAAAGTAGAATAATGTGACAGTTTATGACATGTATTCCTAGGTAGAAGTAATAGAGAAAGCACTGTTATTTAGTCACCACTTAGTGATGTATAATCATGACAGTTATGAAATAAAACACTGATAATATTTTAATAATTTTAACTTTTAGTTAAAATTATTAAAATATTATCATTATGATTGTGATGAAGTTAGCAAGATGTCTTTTAGACATCTTGCTAACTTCATCACAATCATTTTTTTAATATCACAGTCATAAGAGAAATAAAATGAATTATGATAAAAAAAAACTGGGAAAGAAATTGGATTTATTCTCTTTGTACTTTAGATTTAGAACATAAATAAAATGTATACAAAGTTCTTCATGCTATCTGTTCTAGTCCATATGCTCTGAGACAAGTCAATGACCAGATAATGCTCCTGGAGAAGTCTTTTCTCCATCCTGATGGACTCCCATGGAGACCACTGAAAAAGTAAGTTAGAAATGTCAGTGCAAACAGAGGAGATGAACCACAGGAAGTAAACTGGCAAAATATGAACAAAGATGTAAGAAAGAGAAGAAACAAATGAGAGGACTGTGATCGAGATGTGACGATTAAAGTTTATGGGTTATAGTAATGAAATGACTAAAGTTTATGGACATTTAGCAATGACTAAAATAAATATTAATCCTGTTAACTGTGCAATTATTATTTTATGATAACTAAAGTATGGTATAATTGATATATGTAAATGTTTTATGAGAAGAAAAGAAATAAGATACCATATTTCCAGTTATATAAACTGCAGTGGTGTATAAGACACACCTATAATTTTGCAAGTAATATTTTAGAACAGCATTAACAACCCCACTTCTGCCATGAATTTCCATATCCCTCCCTTCAACAAGGCTGTTGTCCAAGGCTGTGTGCTACAGGATATTCTCATACAGAACTTCTAAAGCAAAACATGCTGATGCCACTTTCTTGATAACAAATCAAGGCTATGGTTTTAGCATAAAACTATTCATTAAGTGAACAAATTTTTCAAGGATTTTGCTCATGAGATTAACGACAATGCCTTTTATCATCAGTGTGAGGTGTTAGCACCAAAATAACTATGACTGTCTCATAACTAAACTGATGACAACCGACAAAACAAATAAGGCAGCTGAAATATGTATCAATGAGGAAAAACTGGAAGAAGTGGAGAGTTTTGAATATCTTGGGTCACTACTAACTAATAATGGAGATACAATGAGGGAAGTTAAAAGAAGGACATCTATCGCTCTTCAAAAAGTAAAACAACTAAAGAAACTGTGGAGAGGAACAGACAGAACTACAAAAATAAGATTTTTAAGGGCATGCATCTTTCCCATTGCACCACATGCCTGTGAGACCTGGATACTTAACAAAACAGCTGAGAAACACATAAATGCTGCTGAATATAAATGCTACAGAAGAGTTCTTCATATATCATGGGCACAAAAAAGAACAAATATATCCATACTACAAGAACTTAATATTGAATAAGGTTAGCTAGTAAAGAAGATTAAACAGAAAAAACTTAAATATTTTGGGCACATTAAACTCCATGATAATTTAGAGAAGGCTATCTTGAAAGGGTACATAATGGGGAAAAGAGAGAGAGGAAAACCAAGGTAGAGATGAGCACAAGACATCGTTGATGATCTGCAAATGGATGCATCAGCAGCAGGGCATCTTGCTTACACCAGAGAGGCCTGCAGGAGGGCTGTTATGGAGGCAAAATTCTACAAGGGACATGCAAATGACATACTGAGCATTGTCAGTACACCATAATCATGATAGAAATAAGAGTAGATTATAATGCAGTTTATGATCATATTCTCTGATTTTTATAGGTTTTAGTGAACTAAAGTAGTTTCTGTTCTGGTTTATGTTTCATTTATTTGTAGGCTTTAATTAATTTATTTTTTCACATAGTGCATGTTATCTCGCAGGCATCTGATCTTTGCTGAAAACATCAATGATGTGTATGTTATCTCGCAGGCATCTGATCTTTGCTGAAAACATCAATGATGTGTATGTTATCTCGCAGGCATCTGATCTTTGCTGAAAACATCAATGATGTGTATGTTATCTCGCAGGCATCTGATCTTTGCTGAAAACATCAATGATGTGTATGCTGGTAGCAGCTTCCCAGGGCTGGTGGACCTTCTGTTTCAGATTGGTGATGACCGAGACAGATGGGAGAAAGTCAGACAACACTTCCATACCATCCTGAATACTATTCAAGCAGCAGGTTCAACCTTGCGAGAGGTCACCATGTTTATGTCTGAGACTCTGTAAACATGTTATTTAGGATTTTTGTTTTGTGGAAAAAAAATTTTTTTTTATTTGTTTGAACTTTTGTTTTTTTGTTTTACTCAAGTACATGTTATTAAACAGATCTTCAGTCATAATTTTATTCTGTTCATTTTCCAGTTTTGATTTTATCTGTATAGTTGATGTTCTGGATTACATTATTTTACACATTAACATTTATTAACATTTGATGTGAAAAGACACCTTTTGCATTCTAAAGTTTCATACATAGAAAGTGTTAAGAACTATTTTCTCTTAATTAATTAACAAACTGTCTGGGCTTTGCTCACAATTCACTATACACCTTGTGAAATCTCTGTTTAAAGTCACTGCGCATCTCTAATTTCATGCTAAATGTAGTGCTTTGGTTGAATAATATACACTAATTGTCTGAAACAAAAACAAGGACAGAAAGAAGACATGTCAAATTTGCCAGCAGTAAATTATACAGAAAAGAACTGCACTGTCAACCCTCCTTTTCATGCATCATACCAGTATGTCCATTTTCTTCCACAGAAAATATAATACCCATTTAGCTTTATGAAACATTACAACTTGTATTTTCCACCACATACCAAGAACTTCTTAACTGCTCACAATTGACATCAATCTTCCACACAAAAAACCAGGACCTTGAACTGACATTGTCTGTAGTCATCTTTCATCGTGAAAGTTACGGATTATATAAGACTGCCGTGAGATCTGTGAATTTCGTACTCAGATTAAAGCGTAGTTTTTGAAGCTTTAAACTGATATAAAAAATTAATCTTGACAAATTTCTGTTATGGGTATTTCGTTGTTTTCTACTCTTGGAGGATGCCACAGTTTAGTTATACCTTTTTGTCTTATTTGTGTATGTAATCCTCGAAAAAGGCTCACGCCGAAATATCGGATGTTGTATGTTTTTCATTTATACATTCTCATTTCGCTGTCATACGAAATATTCATTTTTTTTCTCACTTTTCTCACTCCCTCTGCCACCTTGTAAAAATGCACCATACAACCCTATCTACCACATTTCTGTTACTTTTGTTCCCTTTCAGTTCTTCAGTTCTCAGTTTATACTTTTAATATCTGTCACAAATGCTGTTTTTAATGTGTAGTTGTGTTTTATTATTTGTGTGTATGCTTTAATGTAATGATCCCATTTTTAGCTAACAGAGGTTGAAACAGAATTACCTCTGTGTTGGGTAATTTACAAACATTTTTTAGGTAATAAATTTCGTCAGTTTGAAGAAGTGATGACGCTGCGGAAGTGAAAATACATGTTTTTCCACACAGTAAAGTGACATATAACATTGTGTAGGATTAATCTGGAAAACTTGTACACACACTACTTTAGACATTAAACGAATGTTTTTTTTTTTTAATCAAGAGAATGGAGATTCCCGAACACAGATCCGTCGCGTTAGACGAGCAGTTTGATATTGCTATAGCAACACCTCACAACTTTCACACCCTGGCTGCTGATACGGTCCTTCCAACACCTGACTTAACTAAGGAACAGTAGTTATGTAACGTCTATATATTGTCTTGTATGTACTGTATAGTTCCAGCGTGAGACAACTATTAACTTTTCTTCAAGTCAGTTATTACAATAGTTGCTTCCCTTAAATTGCCGGTAACGTACACTTCCATTTTAGCAGAATGTTTACTGTAAGTATACAAGTTAAATAAGTAGGGTGACAATATGCACCCCTGACGGACCCCTTGTTTTATGTCAAACCAAGTTGTTGTTTCACCATTTATTCTTACTGCTGCGTGTTGGTCTAGATACAGAAGAGTTCTCCAAATATCGTGGACACAAAAAAAAAAAAAGAACAAATATATCTATACTACAAGAGCTTAATATTGAGGAAGGCTGGCTAGTAAAGAGGATTAAAGAGAGAAAACTTAAATATTTTGGACACTTTAAACGTCATGATAATTTAGAGAAGACCGTATTGGAAGGATACATAATGGGAAAAAAGAAAAAGAGGAAGACCAAGACGAAGATGGCTGCAAGACATCGTTGACAATCTGCAAATGGATGCAGCAGCAGCAGACCATCTTGCTCACAACCGAGAGGCCTACAGGAGTGCTGTTTGGGAGGCAAAGTTCCGCAAGGGACATGCAAATGAATGAATGAATGTTTACTGTAAGAAAGTAAAATTGTTTTAATTATTACCTTTTATTATATATATGAGTACATTTTTGTCAGTAGTCCCTCATAATGGTACTTTTAATTGTTAAAGGCGGATTTTGAAATATGTCAACGAGAAATTGCTGTCGTTATGATCAGCATCTTCTAAAATGGCTGACTACCAATATTTGATAGGCACGGACGACCACAATAACATCATAATTCAAGTCTCCATGCGCTTGCATCATCTTTTCTTTAATGTTGACCCTCGTTTCCTCATCAAACGATGCAGCACCCTTTAGCAGAGTAACTTTCCGTATAACATGAAATTGCTAGTTCTTGAACCTACAGGAATCCTCATCCTAACACAGGAAGGTATACAAATAGAGAAATCATTTGCTACAGGAGAACTATCCACAAACTTCGGGGCACAAATTAATGGCTGGAGGCTGCAAAGACTTCGGAGCAACAACGACTCAAAGACACAAATATAACATTCTTATGCGATAGTAAACAGCCCTCAAGGCTATACAGAATGAGGAGAAGGCAACCAAACAATGGATGTAATGGAGAAACAAAATCAGCTCTCCACGACAAACAGGATAGCGCTGCCGTGGATCCCTGTACACTGTTACACTGCAGGAATGAAACGATAGACTAGCAAAGGAAGGTACAAAGAAAGAACAATTCCAGCACAGAATATCCCAAAATGAAGTGAAAACACTAGTTAAATACGAAAACGCCTGGAGGCAGAGGTCAAACAGTAGATACTCCTTCCCCCCCCCCCCCCCCCCCAACTATCACCACCACAAGACCCCATATTCAGACTAAGCAAACAACAACAAACCACAATCTTCATCTACGGACACTGTAGATTCAACGCTCATCTCCACAAGATAATGCCTGCGCCAACAGCCAAATGCATGTGCCAAAACGGCCCCTAGGTCTTCTGAACACATACCACAGACCTGCACCATATACAGAGAGAGGAGCACGAAGGAGAAAAACTCTGGGGTTCTTACAAAGACCTCCTGCTGACAGCGGGATTCTTGGAGGCAACCCGACTCCCTATTTAGAAAACTGCGTATACGAAACTGAACGAAGAAGAAGAAGAACCTGTTGGGAAAAAAATTCCTATTATGCAGCATATGAAACGGTCTATGTTGTTTTTCCAAACGAATATAGAACATATTTTTCGTTTCCATAGTGACCAGCATATACGGTATATGATCTTTCTGCCTGATGGTATTTCTTTTCATGAAGTTTTTTTTTTTTTTTTTCTCATAAAGAATTCATACAAGAATTCTGACTGTGCTTGCATTAGGCAATCGAGATGATTTAGTCGGAGATGCGGAGATGATATAATTAATGAAAATAACATCTCATAAACGCTATACATTCTCAGTGACTGCGCTATAACTGCTACAAGTACATCGTGCGGCGCCATAACTGCTACAAGTACATCGTGCGGCGCCATAACTGCTACAAGTATATCGTGCCTCCCTTATAGGTTATCCTGCATTGTTCTTTTATCGACTAGCCTTGACCTTTTTTGGCTTACAGCACAATTGCCTAGCAGGACCCACCCTCGCCACTTGCTCGGGTTGTTGCGTTCATCTTTTGCACAGGAAAGATTATTTTTATTGTTATTATCGTTATTATTATGATTATTATTAGTGTATTTTTCGTATAGAAGATTTTTTTTTTAAGCAGGCAAATGTTAGTTGTGGATTTAGTTAAGCATCATTTTGCTGAACAGCTTCTCTGATGGCCTATTCTACTAATGTTGAATGTTGGCCACAGCAAGCAATTTTTGTGTTGCACCAGTCTCCTTGGGCTTGTGTCTTTGTCTTCAAATCTGGAACTCGTTTCTTTTTCAGGTAATGCTTCATTGGTTGCAGGCCTCTCAGCACGTGATTCGATCCTTCGTTAGTTTTTCCCGCAGTCCTTGGTTCCTGACTGAAAAATCTTTCATGAGTGACTGGCTTAGTACAATGCGTGATTTTTAACTGAACGTCCCAAAATTTATCACGGGGTTACCGAACAGGTGTTGCCCAGGTTATTATCGTACTTAACGTTCATGTCAATGTCTGCAAACATTTTGTTGTCTTCGACTGACAGTGTTATTTGATAACGGTATTTTTATATTGATTCTCCCTCGGCATAACTAACATTTTCTCTGATGTTTTTTTTTTTTTTTGTCTGTTCTTAATTGATTGTGTGGCGATTTCGGTAGCGAAATTAAGCGGTAAAGAATCTTCAGCTTTCTCTCTCCCTCTCCTTGGTGGTTCTCTCAGTCAGGCTGTTTCCTGTCCACTCAGTTATGTTTATAGCTTTCTCTCTCCCTCTCCTTGGTGGTTCTCTCAGTCAGGCTGTTTCCTGTCCACTCAGTTATGTTTATAGCTTTCTCTCTCCCTCTCCTTGGTGGTTCTCTCAGTCAGGCTGTTTCCTGTCCACTCAGTTATGTTTATATTCCAGTATACTTCTCTCGGTCTTTTGCCTCCTTTCCCATTTCCTTCTAGAAAGGTGTTCAGTGTATGTCTTTTGATGGTGGCATAGAGCATTTTTGCTTTCGTGATTCATATTGTTTTAGAAGTTCACTTTTTTGTGCGCTTGTGATAGTTGTTCTAATACTTTTACATTTGTTCTTTTATTTTTCCATGATATATGACCTAGTTTGTTGATTAAGAGGGTTGTAAATTTTTAAAAAAATAAAAAACCGGAGGTTTGCTTTGCGATTAAGAGAAAAAAAAGTTCATAATAATCCTTATGTTTTCAAGCAACACAAGAATAACTAGCGGGTTTTTTAAAAAGTGTTTGTTTTTGTTTAGCAGTGTGAGCTGATTATGTATGGCAGTCCACAGTACGTTGCCTCGTAAGTTTCCTCAACATTGGGAAGCTATGGTTCCCAATCCTGACCCAAGAAGTCAGCTGTGGGTCTTGGCCGCTGTCTTTCAGTCTTTGAGTGGAGATAAAAGGATTGGGGTGTTCAGTATTCCTTTAGCAGACTCCACCACCATTGGGATTACGACGACCCCTTCCCTGTTAGTCAGGCTAGTCCTTTTACTGTGGGTACCAACGGAGAGGCGGATCAAGGGTCTTGATCGGTTATGGTTCGCAAACTGCTAAATCTGACAGCATCTTTTTCTCTCCCTCCCCCCCCCCCCCCCCCCCCCCCCACACCCATACAAAATTGTGTTCTCTTACTTTCTAGATTATGAAATAAACGGGTGTTCACCTCAGTGTAGTACTTTACCTCTTTTCCTTCAAAGGATGTGGATCCAATTTCCAATACTTTTTGTTTTCACACATTGCTGCGTACACATTCCATGGTCTCCATGTGTTAATTGCTAAATGGTTGTGTTTAATAATAATAGTAGTAGTTGTAGTAGTAATGGTCTAAAAACCTCTATCTTAATGCGAAGAAAACTAAATTGATGACAACTGACAAAACAAACAAGGCAGATGAAATATGTATCAATAAGGAAAAATTGGAAGAAGTGGAGAGTTTTGAATATCTTGGGTCATCACTAACTAATAATGGAGATACAATGAGGGAAATTAAAAAGGGGGACATCTATTGCTCTTCAAAAAGTAAAACAACTAAAAAATCTGTGGAGAGGAGCAGACAGAACTACAAAAATAAGATTTTTAAGGGCATGCATCTTTCCCATTGCACCACATGCCTGTGAGACCTGGACACTTAACAAAACAGCTGAGAAACACATAAATGCTGCTGAATATAAATGCTACAGAAGAGTTCTTCAGATATCATGGGCACAAAAAAGAACAAATATATCCATACTACAAGAACTTAATATTGAAGAAGGTTGGCTAGTAAAGAGGATTAAAGAGAAAAAAACTTAAATATTTTGGACACATTAAACTTCATGATAATTTAGAGAAGGCTATCTTGAAAGGGTACATAATGGGAAAAAAGATAGGAAGACTAAGGCAGAGATGGGCACAAGACATCATTGATGATCTGCAAATGGATATATCAGTAGCAGGTCATCTTGCTCACAACCGAGAAGCTTACAGGAGTGCTGTTATGGAGGCAAAGTTCCGCAAGGGACATACAAATGAATGAATGAATGAGTGAGAAGTAATGATATTAGTAGTTGTAGATGTAGTAATATTAATAACAGATGTAGCTGTAGTAATATTAATAGGAGTAGTCGTAGTAATACTAATAATAGAAGTAGTCGTAGTAATACTAATAATAGAAGTAGTCATAGTAATACTAATAATAGAAGTAGTCGTAGTAATACTAATAATTGGAGTCGAGATGCAGTAATAGTAGTCATTGTAGTACTGGTAGGTAAGGAAGAAGAAGAATGAGAGACATGGTACGGCATTTACCATCATTTCTTGAGTTAAAAAATGCCTTCTTGCTTGTGACAAAATCCAGCAGAGTTCCCTCTTGTCGCGCAGTATTTCTTTAGTAGACTCCACTGTCATGGGGACTGTGGTGATCCCTGTCCCGTTAGCCAAGCTAGCCTTGTTACTGGAGATATCAACGGAGAGGCTGGACAGGGTCTTGGAAAGCCATGGTTCGCCAGCCCTGGCGCGTGTTAAGTTGTGGGTCGCCTATTGTCAGATCAGACAACGCCTTCACTCTTCCTTGTATTTTTGACAATTTAAATGAGATTTTTTTTGTTCTGCTCACAGCTAAAATAATACTCTGTATGTGTTTGGGTTCTACTTCTTCTTTCTTCGTCTGTGGTTGCCTTCATCCGGAGGTTGACTGCGCTGTGAAGTCGTTATGCATCTTGCAAGGTCTGGCACATCCGACTTCGGCCGATAGTATTTTTAGGACCAGGATTCGCTTTCCTATTGCAATCTCTGTTCACCTGTCCAGACTGCTGTCTATTTCAAGGGGTTCCATTGAGAAGCTATGGTTTGCGAATCCTGACCCAAGAAGTCAGCTGTGGGTCTTGGCCGCTGTATTTCAGTCTTTGAGTGGAGATAAAAAGAATTGGGGTGTTCAGTACTTCTTTAGCAGACTCCACCACCATTGGGATTACGACGACCCCTTCCCTGTTAGTCAGGCTAGTCCTTTTACTGTGGGTACCAACGGAGAGGCGGATCAAGGGTCTTGATCGGTTATGGTTCGCAAACTTCTAAATCTGACAGCATCTTTTTCCCTCTCCCCCCACACCCATACAAAACTGTGTTCTCTTACTTTCTAGAGCATGAAAGAAACGGGTGTTCAGTGTTAGGAAAATAAAACTCATTTTCAGATTGTAACACTAAACAAACGGACAGAACTGTCAGTGAAAGGAAGAAGTTAGCAGAATATGTGCTTCATTAAACCCATCTGTCCTAAGAAAACAAATGACAGTCTTAAAGTTGAAAAACAAAAATCTCCTAAGTCTTCAAGTTATGTAACGGTAAGACTCCCGTTTCCACGCCATTAAGGCATATTGGGTAATACCGTGTTAGGCCCGTATTTTCCATGACCTTCGGCACATGAAAGTGTGATGTGGTCAGTGTCACGCCTGGCCGCTTTACCTCCCAGATTTATCTGGTACCAATTTTCCGAGGCCGGGTGAACCCTGGGAGTGTATTTGTCAGAAAAAAAAAAAAAATCCCGCTCAGGTGGGGATTCGAACCCTCGACCATTCGGTTGCTAGACGAGTGCTCTTACAGTTGAAAAGCAAAAATTCCCGCAAATCTTAAAGTTGAGAAACAAAAAATCTCCGCAAATCTTAAAGTTGAGAAACAAAAAATCTCCGCAAATCTTAAAGTTGAGAAACAAAAAATCTCCGCAAATCTTAAAGTTGAGAAACAAAAAATCTCCGCAAATCTTAAAGTTGAGAAACAAAAAATCCCCGCAAATCTTAAAGTTGAGAAATAAAAAATCTCCGCAAGCATAAACCTATTGTCTTCCAGCTTATCAGATTTATAAATTGTTTCTCTCCTCTCCTAAGATGTCTAGGCAATTCCATTTTTTTAATGACCGCGCGTGATTTTTTTCACCTTATTTACATCAAAGGGTAAGCACCAGGAATAACCCGGTTACAGCCAGGTACTGTTGTTTTGTTGCTGGCAGGAAGTAATATCTCTTCTGTCGCCCCCCCTCCCCCCATAAGACAAAGGTCGTTTAAAGTGAGGGCACCGATTGTTCTCAGCAAGGATTTGGGCTGATGTTTCGCGTGCAACCCATGACAAAACAGGACAGATTACGAGGTCGTTGGCGACGTGGAGGCCATAAATCAAGGCACCAACTGTTTTCTGATACAGCTGTTGGCTGATATTTCTACTGTCTAATATTTAATAGGAGGTTTTTTTCCCTTTGATTTAAGAAGAAATATATTTAAAACCAGTAATAGCCTGCACTTCATTGCCTAATGGAAGTCAGGCCTAGGATATACAATCAAATGTAACCGAGCGCCATGATAGCTGCGAATGCTATATGAGAAGACGCTATTGCGTTTCTTTTAAACGCCCATTTTCACACATGTATAAATAACCATATCATGAGTGTCTTACGGGGGGGGGGGGGGAATTCAGGGGCAGAGGCATAAATTAGGACAGTGACCTTGTGTTTTATAAAGTATTACTGTCCTTGTCGTGTGTTTAGTCAACGTAAAGTATCACTGTCCTTGACTTGTGTTTAGTCGACGTAAAGTATTAGTGTCCTTGTCGTGTGTTTAGTCGACGTAAAGTATTACTGTCCTTGTCTTGTGTTTAGTCGACGTAAAATATTACTGTCCTTGTCTTGTGTTTAGTCGACGTAAAGTATTACTGTCCCCTATCTTGTATTTAGTCGACGTAAAGTATTACTGTCCTTGTCTTGTATTTAGTCGACGTAAAGTATTACTGTCCCCTATCTTGTGTTTAGTCGACGTAAAGTATTACTGTCCTTGTCTTGTGCAGAATATCGTTGCGATACACAATGGACAAACCTGTAATGGCACAGAGACGTTAAACTTAAAATGTTTATTATATCTCGACCAGAGCTGCACATGACATAAAAGGTTGTTACGTGAGTATTTATGAAGGTAACGAAATTTAAACCTCTCAATTAAGATATAAACTTTAAACCGGCGTGATATTCTGAGATTATTATTATTTCTTATTATTATTTTTTGGTATTGGATTTTTCCCCCATATTTTTAGTATGACGTCCTCAGTTTGGAAACTAAATTATAGAGAACCAAATTCAGAGTAGCCTTCTTATCTTTTATACCGAGTTCATTAAAAAAAAACCGCTTGTACACGCGTATGTACTGCTGTGTACATGTTTGTTTCAAAACCTTGTTTTGGAATCATTCACGGGAAAAGTCAAGAGTGCAGTTAATCTCCAGTCGGCAGCATTTGTCGATAAATGATGTCAGACAATTAAAAGGAGACATAAAAATTATTACATTACACTGAAAAAGTATACTGAAAAGGGGGTAGGGGTGAAAAAGACAAAGCACTAATGAATAACAGCGTCAGACAAGACGTGAAATGATTAACTTGACAAAGCATGGGTTGAGGGCTTAGCTGAAGACAAGAGGCAGTACAAGCTGGAGTTGCATTGTGGGACAGTCTTTCCCTGGGTAACTGTCACATCATGATGATGATGATGATGAATAATTGCCCTTATATCGAGCCGCCACTTGCACATACAGCGTCAAATCTGTTGGTGCACATTGGATGATTGAAGAGCGATTGCTGAAACTGTGTTAAATCATTGTACATATAAAACAAGAACAGATTATTTGGGCTAACAATCTGAAGGTGTCAGTAATTTAAAATATCATATGAAAATTGTAAATACGCTTTTAAACAAACAAAAATTAGCAAATATGTAATCTGGAGCCGATCGTTAAAAAGTGATCCAAACACGAGGTACGTGAATAATGTCGGATTTAGATTCGGTGTAAACTGTGGCGCAGAATTTATACTTGGTAAGGCCACGAAAGCTACTCTGTACATACGCTTTAGAACCCAGCAGTTGAAAAGTTATACCCGAAGTTGTGTTGAGACCTCAGTTTGTATCTTGTTTTGTTTGTGCCCAAAATCCGGCTCTGTCGAGGAGCTGGTGAAACTAAAGAAGTAACAGAGTTTATTAGGAAAGAATGTAGATGAGAGAGAGAGAAGAAGAAGAAGAAGAAGAAGAAGAAAAACACGAAGTTAAAACAACGAATTATCAACCATTTAAAACGGCAGTTTTGTCTCTCAGTCTTTTTTTTCCTTGAAACATTTTCTTCAGACAGACAGAAAACTGTAAGACAATAATCGTCTGCTTTGTCTGATACATATTCTCCAGACAGACAGACAGGCAGACAGGCAGACAGAAAGGCAAGAAGGAAGGAAGGCAGGCAGGTAGATCAAAGCTCAAAATTCAGACTCCGACCCCATATATGCTCCGCCGCATGCTTCAGTATCCATTGAAGAGTTTGTTTGCTGATAGTTCCTGTCAAATGTTGGTTGTTTACGATGCGCTTTCTGTCACATAGTTCGGATTTCCTGCCAGCACCTTTAATTTGTCCTAGCTCCGGCAGTCTCTTCACAGATTACATTGTTCTTCCATTCCCACTCCTCATTTTCCCGCAGTCTGTCCAATACAGCCTTAGCAATGTCCACCTTGTCCATTGTCAGTCTGTCATTTATTTTAGCCTTTCCAGCAAGCCTATGTGCAACATTACTGCCATATACTCCCGTATGCCCTGGACAGTAAAGCCACGTTAGGCTTGTCACAGCTGACTGGCATAACAGATGAACCCATTCTTTTCGAAGCAAATTCTTCTCAGTCTTACGAAGCATATTCTGTGAATCCGTCACAATGACACCATTAACCAAATCATGAACAACTAGCCATTCCATTGCCGCCGACACAGCCCCAATTCCCATTCACATGCTTAGTGTGGCCAAAGGTCCCGAACCCTGTGCAACTACTCTTCCATTTCGGCAGGCAACAAAACCCCAACCACTTCTGTTGTTCCGAGTCACTGAGACATCTGTATATATTACCGTATCGGAAGACCCACAGTGAAGCTGGATGAGATCTTGAACCCAAAGTTCAGCTGCTTCTTGTGCCCAGTCTACATACACGATCCTTTTGTATAATAACCTTTGTTAGCTGAGGTCGGTTCTGTTGCCCGTAACCAGTCATCACCTTTAGGCACTTCATCGAGATTGCAAATTGACTTTATTGTATGCTCCGCCTCAGTCATCCAGGATCTGCCTTGTTTGATGCGTTTTCCCTTTATCAACCCCAGCTTCTTATGGAGAGGGTGGTCCTTCATCCCAGCAGCCCTGATGTATGCCAGCAGCCCTGATGTATGCCAGCAACCCTGATGTATGCCAGCAACCCTGATGTGTGCCATTACCTGAGCGTACTTGTGCTTAGACCTCACACTCAGCAAATCAAGCAGAAAGCTCATGGCCACCACAAGACTATCCCTGGTGCAACCCAAGACCACTCTCATTGCCTCGTTCTGCACACGCTCTAGTTATTCAGCTGTGTATTTTTCTGGGTGAGCAGGCCAAGACCATACTCCAATGGTGACAGCACCAGCGCATTTATCAGCAAGAAGAGAGTGCGCTGTGGAAAGCCCGCTGTGGCTATTAACCTAACTGCTCCCAGTGCTTTCCTGGCTTTTTGTATTGCATTGTCCACACGGTGTGCAAAGGACAATGAACGATCAAATGTGATCCTAGATACCTCATGACATGTGTTCTATTAATATCTTGGCCTTGACACTTCACAATCGGAACTGCAGATCCTACAGTTATGTAGCATGAGCACCACATGATGCTGGCTTTTTCTGGGTTTATCACCACATTGTTATCCTCACACCAGCTTGTTATCTGGTTCACCCTGCTCTGCAGTTCTTTCGGCTAATTCCTCTCTACGCCTCCAATGCTCATATCATCGGCGTAGGTCAGTGTTCGCCCACGCCACTTTCAAAGGCAGACAGACAGACAGACAGAAAGCTTAAGATAATGATCTCTGCTTTGCATGATACATGATACATACAGACAGAAAGAAAGAAAACAGTGTCTGACACACATTCTCAAGACAGAAAACTGTAAGACTATGAATGCCCGACTAATGTAAGACTATGAATGTGTGACTAATGTAAGATTATAAATGTCTGACTAATGTAAGACTATTGATGTCCGACTAAAGTAAAACTATGCCACTAACGTGATGCTGGAAACAGAAAATATTTCTGCATATTTTGTTTTTTCAATTAATTCTGTCTACTTTGTTTAATTATGTAAACTTTAAGTTAAAAAAAAAAAACTAACTGCCATTCGCGAGGAGTAAAGAGCATAAAAGTAAACTGCAGTGAAACTGATTCTCCTAATCCTGTTATAGAACATTGCAGTTCAGAGAACAGTTTTCACATCTTGACCCACAGCACGACAGCAACATTGTATAAGATGATATATGAGACACAACAGCGCAATTTGATCTTTAGGGTGTGATTCACAGTTCCGCCTTAAGTGGTATGATGTTTGTCTGTCTCTCTACCTCGTACACTCCCTCAGTCCTTCCCCTATAATTAAGTTGGTGTTTTTTTTGTTTGTTTCTTAATTCGTTGATTGCTTTTTGTACTGTAGCTAGCCTGTTTATTGTCTGAACGGGCGCCTCTCAATAGCTGTCATATAGCGACATGAGAAAGAAAGTGTGAAGAAAGTATAACCCAGAAAAAAAGGGTTTTTTTCGAATTCTTTTCCTTTCCTTTTTTTTTAACCCCTTGTTGTTTTTGTCTTTTCAATTTTTTCCTACTATTTTTTTCTGACTTGCATGGAGACCAGTTTATAATCGGAACAAGGTAGATTTCCTAAAACTTTTGTCATTGTTTTAAAATCACCCAAGCTGAAACCATAGTTTGAAACAGAGATCTTTATGCTGTTGCTATCGGCAGATCTGTTTTACAGTAACACTGGTTTTCCTTTAACCAGTTTATTGTAAAAACATTTTATGGATGTATTTCTGTAATACAAAATAGTACTTTTTTTACTTGTTTCAAAAATGATTTCCCTGTAACTGCAAACTGAAACTCGTCAGTCGACAGGGTAGCCAAGATCTTTGTAACATCGCATCCAGTCAAATGAGTATTAGCGTACAGCCGCCACGTACGCCTCTCCGCTATAAATACACAATAATAAGTATACAGCTATACACGACGCACTGTAGTAAAACTGTGATACCAAAATGTTGTGACGTTTCGGCGTGAGCCTTAATCATACAAAAACATACAGGAAGAAGAAAAAGAGAGAGGATATAAAGTATAGATTCACATGAACGCTATTTTAAAAAACAGTGAATAGAGCACTTAGCTGTAACTGTAAGAAGATGTGGCTTGTCCGACTTTGTGCGTCAGAAATGAGCATGGTAGGGCGTAGAGACTATTTAAATGGAGATCTGTGATGTGTTGTCGGTGGGTCGTAACATTTTCTCTGATCCACCCCTGTTGGCATACAAACGTGAGCCAAACTTTTAAGGACATCCTCGTCCACAGCCATTTGAAGCAGAGCCTTACATGTGTTGGTACCAACAAAAAAAAAACCATCCCCCCTGCGTTACTTGCCTTGTTGTTTGGGAAACGAAAGATCACTTTTCCCAAAATTATCCTCACTCTTCATGAGGGATTCACATGCGAATCCCGTAATGTGATATATGCCCATGTATGCAAAAGATGCAGGATAACGTATATTGGTGAGACTGGCCTCAGATTAGGGGACCGCATGCAGAAACATCTGTACGATATCACCCAGCATGCTTCGAAACCAGTCCCAAATCATTTCAATGGCCCCAGCCACAGAGGCAAATCTGATTTTCTGTTAACAGCCTTCAAACAATGTCACGCAGATGACACAAGCCGCCTAACGCTTGAGAACCGCTACATTCAGGATTATGGGATGCTGGAACCAAACGGGTTAAACTCGTTTTTCAGCTACACTTAACATTCTCCTCTTCAACAATTATAATCCCTCTCCACTAAGTCCACTCTCTTCTCACTTGTTACACATAGTTCAGAACCTCCTCACAGCATCACATTACAACCCCTCTACCCTAACTATACTCATCTATTTCACCTTCTCCTGGCTAGGTTAACATTGTACCACTCTCTCTCCCCTCCACAGTTTCCCCACCCGCCACCCCCTGTTACGACTCACCGACCACACATTACATGTCTCCATTTAAACAGTCTCTACGCCCTACCATGCTCATTTCTGACACACGGCGTTAGGCAAGCCACGTCTTCTTAGAGTTACAGCTAAGTGCGCTATTCATTTTCTTTTAATAGCGTTCACGTGAATCTATACTTTATCTCCTCTCTCTATTTCTTCGTCCCGTATGTTTTTGTATGCATATGCAGGAAACTCTCTACCGTAGAGAGCGGAACAACAACACAACTCCTTCAGATCATCAGAGGAAGTACCCCCCCCCCTCAGACAAGTGTTTCGGCCCTTTAAACTCCTGACACTCTAAGGGGGGGGGCCCTCTGGGTCATGACTCCCAGAGGTCTTGTGAGTTGTTGCTTTTTTTTTTGCGGTCCCAGGATTGAACCCATGATCTTCCAGTTGTCACTGCACTTTTTTAAGTGCGTCTTTAGCGATTTAGCTACGGAGGACTGGTATTGGTTGTGGCAAATGAAATTACTTATGTTCCCAATGCTTGTTTCGCATACTCCACAGCCAGCATGAGGCCTTTTCTGCTGTTTCTGAAAGGCTTCACAATGCCCTTGCTCCTGCTTGTCCCTTTATGCCCAGTTGCTTACATAGGTCATATGCTGATGTTGCTACAAATCCTCTTGCTCCTACTTCTAAAGCTATCAATTTTGCCCTGATTCCTGCCCCCTGCCTCATTTGCTTGACCAGATCATTGTACTTCTCCAGTTTGAATAAATGCTATTCTAGTTTCGTATGGGACCGTAAGCTCGATCATTGTTAATTCCTGTTTTTCTGTGGAGTACACTACAATGTCCGGTCGTATTCCTGTGTTCTTGATGGTAGTCGGGTATTCTCTTCTTTCTAGAAGGTCCGCTATCACTTCCCAGTCATTTGTACCATCTAGCAGTGATGGTGAGGGAATGTCCCTGATTTCAATATTTGATGTCGTACCAGCACCTATGAAGTATTTAGGTGGGACCTCAACTCTTTTGCTGTTATTTGCTTTATCTTTTGGCCTGTCTACAATGGCTCCTAGTTCCTGCAACACTCTGTTGTGCTGCCAGTTGTACCGTCCTTGCCCTAAAGACACTCTACATGCTGACAGCACATGTTGCTTTTCGTTGCAGAGAGGGCACTTTGTATCTTCTGATACACCCCATTTGTATAGGTTGGAGCCTCTAGGCAGAAGGTCATAAGTAGCTCTGATGATGAAGCTGAGCCTCAAGGGTGCCATTTTCCAGATGTCATTCCATGTTAGTGATCTCTGCAGGACATCCTCCCATGCTGTCCATTGCCCTTGTTGTGATTGTTGGACTGCCTTCTGGACCCGCTTGTCATCCTCTGAATTCCTTACTTCACTGATGATCATATCCCTTCTTTCCTTGCAGGAGGCCTTTGACCACCATTTGATTTCGCCATGACCAAATCCCCTTCTGTTGGTCTGGGTGTACCCTATTACTTCTTTCACCTCCTGTGTTTCCCTGGCTGTGGTCACTTCCTCACCTACTTTCCATTTTCGTCCAGTTTTAAGTGTTGGCTGCATTTCTCGTACCACCGGATCTGTAGATTCTTGTAGCATCATTGCAAGTCTTGTTTTTCCTACCTTGTATTCTTCAACCACAGATTTGAATGGCAGCTGCAGTTTGCTCTTCTTGCAATACAGCGCTACATCAGTTAATCCTGGTGGTACGTCCAACCACTTTCTTATGGCTTTATTTATCTTTCTTTCGACTGCCTCTACTGTGCTGGTACTTACTTCGTAAATGAGTAGTGGCCACATCAGTTTTGGAATCAGCATGAACAAGAGGCACCACAATTTGAACTTACCCAGTAGCCTGCTTCTGTCTATGATGCTCAGTCCATTCTGCGCCATTTCTATAACCTGTTTTTTCTATAACCTGCTTCACAGCACTTGAGTCCTTCATGGATGCATCATATACTCTGCCAAGGCTCTTCACTGGCTCTTCCCCTACAGTCGGGATTATTTGATTTGCCACTGTCTACGATCTTTCATGAGTGACAGGCTTCTTGACTTCTTTGGCTTGAAGCTCATGCGGCACCATATTATAAGGCTATCCAAACGCTCTAACATCTTTCGTGCCTGTGCTTCACTGGTTGTTATTACTGTTGTGTCATCTATGAATGCTTTTAGTGGTGGCATTTGACATCCATTTCTGAATCTTGGGCCTTCTGCTGCTCCTTCTGCTGCTCTCAGGATTACTTGCATGGCTAGTACGAACAGTATGGGAGATATTGTACAACCCATTGCAATTCCTACCTGGAGCTCGATCCATCTTGTAGTATATCCTGATGTTCCAAACCTCATGAGGAACCCTGTGAAGTACCTTTTCAGCATATTTGTGATTTCTTTTGGCACATGATACATGTCCAGTGCTAGCCATATCATCTGGTGCGGTACTGAGCCATACGCATTGGCTAGGTCAAGCCATATTACCTGTAGATCTTGCTTTCCAGATTTTGCCTGCTGAATAGCTTCCCAAATCATTGACGCATGCTCGAGACATCCTGGGAAACCTGGAATTCCTCCCTTCTGCAAGGATGTATCAACGTAACCATTGTCTAGGAGGTATGTTGTTAGTCTTTTTGCCATCACAGAGAAGAATATCTTTCCTTCCACATTCAGAAGTGAGATCGGCCTGAACTAGTTGATTTCAGTGGAATTCTGCTCCTTGGGGATGTATACTCCGTTAGCCTTTTTCCATTCTTTACATATGACTCCTTTGGTCCATGCTGTTCGTAGGAGTTTATGAAGCTTCTTTAGTACTTCAGGGCATCTATTGTATAGTATGTAAGGAACGCCATTTGGGCCTGGTGCTGACTTGCCTTTAGCTTTTCTTACAACGCTCTCTACTTCTTGTAAGGTTGGTGGGGTGCATTTGAATTTGCTGCCTGATGCACAGGGCCACACTAGACCTTTCATCTGCTCGAGAGGTGTATGCTGATTTTTATCAGAGTATGTTTTGCTCAGATGTTCCTCGAGCACTCCTTACCGGCTTTCAGCGTATCTGATTTTGGCTGTTCAAATAACTGCTTGGCAAATCCGAAGGCAAATCCGAAGGGATCTCTGTAGAACTTCTCTCTTGCGTATCTGGTTTCCCTCTTCCTTTTACATAGTCTTTCAGCTCTGCAAAGGGCATAGTGCTGGGATTTTAGATGCTGCCAAACCTGTCTTAGTCCTTCTTTTTCTGATTCATGTGCCTTCTTGAACATTTTCCGGGCATGGTTTTTCTGCTGTCTTATTGCTTCTATTTTCCTCTGTCTTCTGGACTTTCTTGCTGTCACTTTTTCTCTTTTTGCCTGTTTGGTTCCAAACTCTTTGTGGCAGTGAAAATATATGATGTTACCATATGCTTCCAGCTTTTGCTCCAGGTTTTTTCCTTTTAGCTGTTTGTCCAGTTCTTTGCATAATCCTGCGTCTAGGTTTTCCCATATGCTTCACTTGCTGGTGGAAAGTTAACCTTGTCTCTGGTCTCGTCGGAGGGCTGCATATTCAACATGAATATTCTCTGTACTGTGGATTATATCCTGACAGAGATCTTCTAATGTCTTATCTGAGACTGGCGTCACAGTGCACAGTGCACTGTTGAGTATTGGACAAGGAACCACCACATCCCTTCTTCGTTCTGTATATCTTCATGCCACGTTTCTTCATGACACGTTGAGTGTTAAATTTCCTGCCACAGTTGCATGGATACTCCATCCGCTGTTCTGAACTCGAATTAATTGGGGCGGGCATGGTCGTTTCCGTATAGTCACCTGTGGATCCATCATTCTCCCCCCTTTCGGTGAATCCTGGGGGCATTTCTTCTTTTTGGACTTTGTAGCAATAGTATGTCGGCTGACAGGGTTGCTGGCCCAGACAGCCCAGTTCAGAGACGCTTTCCCAGTGAGGATTCTGGTCTTTCTCATTGTCCATCGGTCTTTCCCGATTGTCAATGGCATCACCATGCTCTATATGCAGGAAACTCTCTACCGTAGAGAGCGGAACAACAACAAAACTCCTTCAGATCATCAGAGGAAGTACCCCCCCCCCCCTTCAGACAAGTGTTTCGGCCCTTTAAACTCCTGACACTCAATCCCGGGATTGAACCCATGATCTTCCAGTTGTCACTGCACTTTTTTTTAAGTGCGTCTTTAGCGATTTAGCTACGGAGGACTGGTATTGGTTGTGGCAAATGAAATTACTTATGTTCCCAATGCTTGTTTCGCATACTCCACAGCCAGCATGAGGCCTTTTCTGCTGTTTCTGAAAGGCTTCTCAATGCCCTTGCTCTTGCTTGTCCCTTTGTATGATTAAGGCTCACGCCGAAACGTCACAACTTTGTAATCGTTAAGTAATAAAGTTGTTCCTACTTTTTTACTAGTTTATACATTCCGCCATATACAGCATGATGATCGCTATCGCTGTGGTTAAGCTGATTTCACTTTGACCAAGTTGGCGTACGACAACAGGCAACAGACTAATCAAGACGGAGCACTGAAGCAACGCAACCACCTGTATTTAGAAGAGGTCGAGTTTAGGTAACACAGCAGCCTGCATATAGAATAAGTAGAGTAGAAGTAAGGCAATACTAGGGTAAGTCAAGTTAGGGTAACGCAGCAACCTGTATCTAGAATAAGTCGGGTAGAAGTAAGGCAATAATTTATGTCTAGAGTAATTCAATGAATGTAACTCAGCAACCTGTGTCTAGGAAATGTCAAGTTAAGTTAACGCAACAATATGTTTATAGGTGAGGTCAAGTTAATTTACCGCAAGAATCTATTTCTATAAGAGACGACATCTGATTCTAGGAAATAAGAAGTAACACAACGTTCTGTATCTAAAAGATGTCAGGTATTAAGGCAACAACTTGTTTCTTAGAGAGGTCAGATATTAACATAACAACCTGTGTCTAGGAGAGGTCAGGTATTAACACAACAATCTGTTTCTAGGAGAGGCCAGGTATTAACACAACAACCTGTTTCTAGGAGATGTCAGGTATTAACGCAACAACCTGTTTCTGGGAGAGGTCAGGTATTAACACAACAACCGGTTTCTATGAGAGGTAAAGCTGAATTAATGCAATACTCATTATCTAGAAGAGGTCATGTGTTAAAAGCAACAACCTGTTTCTAAGAGAGTTCAGATATTAACACAACATTCGGTTTCTAGGAGAGATAATGTATTAACGTAGCAATCTGTTTCTAAGAGCGATCAGCCAGAAATAAAGCAAAAGCATGTTTCTGGGAAAGATCAAGTTGAAGTAACGCCAACAACCCATGTCTAGAAGAGTGACGAGAAGGTAGCTTAATTAAGGCACTAGTCATCTCGAAGTCAGATGTCTCCGAAAATCGTGCTAGCACAGCTATCATCGTTTCCATTTGGTATTTTACACATGAAAGATAGCTCAGCATTTGTTGCACGTTGCATTCATTCATTCATTCATTCATTATGTCCCTTGCGGAACTTTGCTTCCCTAACAGCATTCTTGTAGGCCTCTCGGTTGCAAGCAAGATACTCTGCTGCTGATGCATTCATTTGCAGATTATCAACTATGTCTTGCAGCCATCTTCGCCTTGATCTTGCTCTTTTTCTTTTACCCATTATGTACCCTTTTTAAACGATCTTCTCTGGATTATCATGCCTTTAATGTGTCCAAAATATTTAAGTTTCCTCTCTTTAATCCTCTTTACTAGCCAACTTTCTTCAATATTAAAGTTCTTGTAGTATGGATATATTTGTTCTTTTTTTTGTGTGTCCATGATATTTGAATAACTCTTCTGTAGCATTTACATTCAAAGGTTTTTATGTGTTTCTCAGCTGTTTTGTTAAGTGTCCAGGTCTCACAGGGTTATTTTCGTAGTTATGTCTGATCCTCTCCACAGATTCTTTAGTTGTTTTACTTGTGATAGATGTTCTCCTTTTAATTTCCATCATTTTATCTCCATTATTAGTTAGTAGTGATCCAAGATATTCAGAACTTTCCACGTCTTCCAATTTTTCCTCATTGATACATATTTCAGCTGCCTTTTTGTTTTGTTTTGTCATTTGTCATCAATTTAGGTTTCTTTCAATTAAGATAGATGTTTTGGTCTTCGCTGTTCTTACAAACTGACATAATTAGTTTTTCCATTCCTTTTTGTGCTGTGGACAGTAATACTGTGTCATCAGCATATCTAATCTCTGGTATTTCATAACCTCCAATTGTTATGGCATCGTAATATTCTTTGTCTACATCTTCTCTAACATTCCTCATTATATTTTCAGTATACAAGTTAAATAAGTAAGGCGACAATATGCACCCCTTGACGGACCCCTTGTTTTATGTCAAACCAAGTTGTTGTTTCACCATTTATTCTTACTGCTGCTTGTTGGTCTAGATACAGCAGTGATGATAATTGTATCAAATGCGTTGGAAATCCAATTTTTTCCATTATTTCCCAAAGTTAATGGTGTTGTTCGCAATCAAATGCCTTTGAGTAGTCTATAAATGATAAATTAAGATTCACATTAAACTCTCTGCATTTCTCTATTATTAATCTTATATTGAATATAAGATCTCTTGATCCTCTTCCTTTCCTGAAACCAGCTTGGACCATATTGACCTCTTCTTCTATTTTCTTTCGAAGTCTACCCATTATGATTTTTAACAGAATTTTACTAGTATGACTAATCAGGTTAATAGTTCTATAGTTTGTGGATAATTTCAGCTTACCTTTTTTTGCTAGTGGTATGAATATAGTTCTTTTCCATTCTTTTGGCCAAATACCTGAGTGCCATATCTTTTTACATAGTGCATAATAGATTGTTGCACATTCCTTTCCTCCTGCTTTAATAAATTCAGCTGTTATCTAATCACATCCTGGTGATTTACCGTTTTTCAGATTCTTTATTGCCCATAAAACTTCTTCTATTGTCAGTTCGGGTTCTTTCTCCTCCAATAATAATTCACACTGTTGATTTCTGCTTTCACAGTCAGTTGTTTCATACATTCATCTGCAATATTCCTTCCATCTTTCTAGAATTTCCTCTGTCTCTGTCAAGGTATTCCCCATCTCGTCATAAATTACATTTAGCTTAGGTGTGACATTTCTCGTCAATTTCTTTAAATATTTCACTATCTCTTCCAGAGTTTTGATGTCCTTCTATTCTTTCACAACAATCTTGTATGTAATGTTTTTTGTCTTTTCTTATGTTTCTTCGTACTTCTTTTGTTAAAGATTTATATTCCTCTTTGTTGTTTGTCACTTTCCATTGCGTGTTCATTTTTGTACGTTGTTTTATAATTTCTTATGTGCCTTGTGTAATATCATCCATTCTTTTGTTTTCTTTACTGGAACCACGTCTTTAACTGTTGTTATTAAGATACCTCTGGCCTGTGTAGCCAGTTAACCTGGTGTCATCTCCTCCTGTACAGCCATCAGGATTTCGAAACGGTTCTTCACTTCTACATCACATTGTTCTGGTATTTTTGTAAGATCAAAGCGGAGTGGTCTTGATCCCGTAACTGTCTTTTTTTATCTTTATCTTCGTGTCTGCTATTAATGGTCCGTGTCACAATCGGCAGCTGGTAAAGTTTTTGCTGATGTTATACTTGATCTCCACCTTCTTTGCACTAAGATGTAATCTATTTGCACGTTGCAGATGCTTTAAATGAGCTTAGATTTGAAGTAGTCCGTCTCGCCTTTGACAGCTGGGAAATGGTCCCACATAAAAAAATACATTGGGAACCCTTGCATTAGGTAATTGTTGATCATGCTTGTGTCATGGCGTTACATTTAATGGTGTCATTGACCTGGTTTCCATGGAAGCTTCAAATAGTAAACGCTCGGCCTCCAGTGCTACAATCTGTAATAACAAGACAGTAAAGCAGGAAAAAAAAATGACGTTTTCTCTAGATAACTTTGGCCCGACCTTACCTGGTTTGTTTTTTTTTTTCTGAATGAGAAACATCAGAGTCTCTGGTTACTTAAGACGTTATTACACGACTCGCTTGATAACAAGGCGTGGAGGTACAGCTGAAGACACGATACGGTATCTTGAGAACTCAGCGGCTGTGCTTCTTTGTTTACAGGCCCCCCACCCCCACCTTGTTTCTTTGAAGTTGTTGTTGCTAGGCAGCAAGAAGTTATGTTTGCTTGTTTGTTTGCTTATTTGTTTGTTCCTTCGTTTGTTTGTTTGTTCGCTTGTTTGTTTTTTCAAGATGTAGTTTTTTTTTCCTCGAACGTTTTTCTTTTTAACTATTTCACCCCAAGACAACACTTTTAATGTTTGTAGGTCCTGCATACTCTCCCTGTTTGAATAAATGCAGGGAGCGCTATCTAGGAAAATGTAAATAAAAGGGTAGCACATTGCAAACTAAACAGATATTTTTTTCTCTTAAAGTATAGAGTAGCTTAGCTGGATTTCTTTCTACCGGAATTTCTCATCAAAATTTATTCTAGCAAAGCATGGAAATTAATTCAGGAGTGAAAATGTTAAGTACTTTAACAGCTTGAAGAGATGACACAGAAAGGCTAGTAGTTTTTATTGTTGTTGTTATTGTTTTTTTTTTACATAAGTGAACATTAATGAAGATGCAACAATAAAACAGGACTTCAGTATTTGGAAACACTAAAAGGAATATACAGTTTCAATGAAACTCATCCTATAGGACATCACTCGAGGCAAAGACCGTGTGACCGCACGCATACAGAACAAAGATATCTCCGAGAGACACAGAATTAACCTTAGGGTAAAGCGCCTTATAAGAACATATTTAACTGCCCTATCAATAACTGGAAGCGGAAAGGGCATGAGAAGAACATTTGTCTCTTTGTTTTGCGTTCTTTGTTGTCCTTGGTTAAGGCGTTTCTTGCCGAAATATTGGGTTGCTGTTGCTTTTCTTCATAACCATTTCACTTCTTTTAAATCTCCAGTTGTTAATAATGTATCCCCCTTTCCTCCTTTTATATTATACACACACACACTCGTATATATAGTTAAACTGCACCATACACATTCATCCGGTAGCTGGAACTAGGAAAGCATTTATTTATTTATTTATTTTGCGGCAGTGCCAGCATATGGTCTAGTTTGTTAGAATTTCAAGATTTAATTATAACCTTGTGAGCAGACCTAATTATCAGCTTGTAGAGCCACACTGTTGATCAGCCGTGATACTTTGGAAGTTATTTCCAATCGTGTATGTTCGAAATTAGTCGCCTGGTGTTCACATAAGTTAATCGTGCATCTTCAGAGTTGTGGAGAGCTTGATCGGGCTCCCAAGAGATAGTTACTGTCGGGGCTTCCCTTCCCGAGGGCTAGTTACTGTCGGTACCTCCCTTCCCAAGGGCTAGTTACTGTTAGGGCTTCCCTTCCCGAGGGCTAGTTGCTGTTGGTACCTCCCTTCCCGATGGCTAGTTACTGTTAGGGCTTCCCTTCCCGAGGGCTAGTTACTGTCAGGGCTTCCCTTCTCGAGGGCTAATTACTGTTAGGGCTTCCCTTCTCGAGGGCTAGGTACTGTCGGGGCATCCCTTCCCGAGGGCTAGTTACTGTCAGGGCTTCCCTTCCCGAGGGCTAGTTACTGTCAGGGCTTCCCTTCCCAAGGGCTAGTTACTGTCAGGGCCTCCCTTCCCGGGGCTAGTTACTGTCGGGGCCTCCCTTTCAAAACTGTAGACCTTACGTTATGGTGTTTTCCCTGAAATTTGTCTCCAATAAAAGAATAGGGAGGAAAACAGGACTCCCGGGGCCCCTCTTAAGAGCCTAGGACCAGGGGGTACAACACCGACTCTCCCTTACCTTTCGCCGGGAATTTCCATCTTTGAGCGTGGACCACTAAATTAATGGCAAAGCTGCACTCCCCCTCCCCTTCCCTCCCCCCACCGTAACAAGAAAGTTTACGACTTAACAAACTGTACAGGCGTGCTGTGTGTTGTACAAGTCATCAGCAACAAAGGTTGACAACGAGCGTGACATAACCTCTAAATGCGACCTTGAGAATCCAACAACTTACAAGGAGTGTTTAATCTCTTTGTGTGTTTTTTTTTATTAGTATTATTATTATTATTATTCAGCCTGTCTTCTAATTTCTCATTCCACGCCCATGCTACGTGAGCTTAGGTTTCTCTGCCAGAATTTGTTGCTTGATATTAATTGTGGACATGCATGTCACCTGTTGCTGCTGTTGTACCCAACAGAGGCAGAAGCGATGTCCCTGTCAGAGAGGGAAAACGAGATAGCACATCTCTCGTTTTTACAGTACATGGGGAAATGCGGGCGGACAGAGGGTGCATATTGTTCAGTTTTATGCTATGTTTTGTTCAGTTTAATGCTGTGCTATGTTCAGTTTTATGCTATGTTTTGTTCAGTTTAATGCTGTGCTATGTTCACTTTTATGCTATGTTTTGTTCAGTTTAATGCTGTGTGCTATGTTCAGTTTTATGCTATGTTTTGTTCAGTTTAATGCTGTGCGATGTTCGGTTTTATGCTATGTTTTGTTCAGTTTAATGCTGTGCTATGTTCAGTTTTATGCTATGTTTTTTTCAGTTTAATGCTGTGCTATGTTCAGTTTTATGCTATGTTTTGTTCAGTTTAATGCTGTGCTATGTTCAGTTTTATGTTCAGATAGAATGAGTGAGGAATATGGACAGGAACAAGAATGGGAGAACGTAAGATGGGCAAGTATAAATGAGCAACACACAACAATCTAAAATGTTGACAAAAAAAGCCTTTTGTCGGGGATTTTAAAAAAACCAAAAAACCAAAACAAGACAACAGATAAAGACACGAAAAATAGATGAAATGTTGAACATTTAGCTCCTTTTATATGGCCTTTGTAAGAAAGATGAGCACCAAAAGCGCCAAGATGAACTCTTCCCCCCCCCCCCCTCTCTCTCTCTCTTTTAAACTATACCTATGTAAATGAAAGCAGAGAAATGAAGGGAAGAATATCATACGGGCTCTTTGTGTTCAATTCCTCTTCACCCTTTGGAAACAGAAATGTGTCCGTCGCTTGATTCTACTGGCTAACGTAAATGGTGCTTCGACCAATGGTTCATATCCTGGATAATGGTATATTCGTGAGAGCAGTCCGTCGTTACGCAATAAGAGCAGGTGAAAGGTAAAAAAAAAACAAACAAAAAAGCAAATATGTAAGGACGTACGTGTGTGCCTGTGCGTCTGTATGTGAGATGGTAGTGTGACGTTTCTAGACTGGCTAAAATCACATTGACTTCCTAGCCGTACTTCTGCATTATGTAACAGCGTTGAGTACTGTGGAAGACCTCACAGGATGAAGACGTATGTATGCCTCCGTCTTTACTGTGTTATTGGGGCATTCGTTAAGCCGGTGTTGTGCCTTGATGTGCACGATGATTCTGATTTGTGCATTATCTTGAAGCCGTGTTTTCTCAGTGTTGCTTGATTAGTTAATCACTTACTCCAGCCATAAACTTCACGTTTATGGATTAGTTAATCACTGTCTCCAGCCATTCTTCACTTCCAGGCTCTTTCAAACCTAAAGTTGGCAAAACAGTGATACAGAAATCAAGCCACTCCTGCGTAACACTTGACATGAGGATTTATTGATGAAATGGATGAAAATGCAGATGGTGATGACGATAATCTAACCGCCGGCAGGTTTGCCCTGCCACATGGCGAGTCCATTCACACTTGCAAAACTCCAGAACAGATATGAACGTCCATTCTGATCAAGAAAACCATCCACACAAGTACACATCCAAAAGAAGGCTAACTCACTCAGCTTTTTTCACAGTCAGGGGTTCACAAACCACGTGATCTTCTAGAAGGATCTCGAGCCTTACCCCGGACGATCAAAACGAAGGCTCGTAAGGCGAGAAATGCCCTTACTGTGAGGGAAAGCCCAGTTATCTCCCATACTGCTACAAGGGTGGGAAAATAAGAACAGTTCATAGGACTGAATGTGAAGACCAAACATAGGAAAATAAGCTTTAACGGGCAGAAGTCTGGACTGGTTAGCATAGACCTCGTAGCTAAGAATCTCTCTCTATTTCTGAGTTCTCCTCGTGTGACTACCACAGAAGGATGTTCTTACTATGAGAGACTCTTGGATCCTAACACTGCATGGAACTCTGCAGTTATTGGTGCTGCTCTGAGGATTCACAAAATACAGAAGTCAGCTTTAAGCACATTGTAAACTTTCTGTCTGATGATTGTGGTTGCTCAGTCTTTATCTTATCAGACTTTCTGGATGAGCAATGGAGATACTCTTGCTATAAAGGAAGATTGTTGTCTGTATGTTGAGGTGTTTGACTCAGAACATACACTGAACCGGGATAGTCAGTAATTAGTGTATAAGTATACAACTATACACGAGGCACTGCAGGAAAGCTGTGATAAAAAAAAAAGAAAACTGCACGAACAATCTCTTACATTCTACAGCGCCTTTGTGAATTGCCGAAGTCTAATTTCTAATTAATCCGCTGCACACTGCAATATATTTCACTTTGATCGATTGGTAGTCAGCAACCGCTATAGTGGGTAATTCTCTTGACAGAATGGGGTCTCAAGTCTTCCTTATACCAGAGGTTCCCAACCTTTTTTAGGCTGCGGTCCACAGAAACCAATGATATTTTCTGCCGCCCCCTTACATTCCTACGCCATTTAGTAGTTAAGTAACAGCTGCCGAATATTCCTATTTTGAGAACTCTTGGATTTAGTGCACTTTGTGTTGTACAGTAAGTGTATGTACATGTATATAAAATTAAAATATAGACTTGATACGCGAACCTTAACATACCTTTTTTCCCCCAAAGTTGAGAACCGTTGTTCGACATTAGGGCTTCTCACATCGCACGGTACCGGATATAAGATTGCTTAATCACATCAATAACACCTGGGAGAGAAATACTGAGGTGTAACCAGGTCGTCCTGCCTGTCAATAAAGTGGTCACAGTGACAAATTATGGTCGATGAATGCGACAATGAACAACAGCTTGATGTGAGAAAGATTTCCTTATTGCATGTAAATGAGAATGTAGATATAGTTTCTGCTAGTGTTATTGCGTATCCATGGAAGCACGGCACTTGCCTGCTGATCAGAAGGCTCCTGGTTAGATTTCTCAAGGGGGCGGGAATTTTCTTCGGGCCAACCGTCACCAGGGTCAACCCAATCTAGGAAAAACAGGTACCTGGGGTTTCATAGGAAAACAAAGGCAACGCGAACATGTGTTGGCAACTCCTGCCTCGAATGCCTTAATGACCTAGAAATGTGAAGGCACTAACAGTTCGATCTCCTTCGGCATGTACATGCTACCGGATAGATGGAAATAAGGGTTTGCATTGTTTGTAGTTGTTACCGAAGTGAAGTTCTTGAAACACGTACGTGAAACCGAATCCAGGAATCAGCTACAGTGATTTTTATCTAATTGTCGGAGTGGATTAACCACCCGCAGCATCTCCGCTTGCCCTAAGCTCAACACGGCAGATTCACTGCTTAAGAGCTGCTCGTCTCTTTGAGTTTTTGTCAATGATTTGTTTTTTTTCCCCTCACTGTTTGCTCTCTCCCTCTCAGTATTTGATGAACATCACTTATTCCATAAATATCTTTTGGTGCTGGGGTGTATCATCGTGAAAAATGTGAAATCAAATCAGGTATGGGAGCTCTCTTGGTCGACAGAGTCGTGAGTGACACAGAATGGCTTGTGCTCCAGCAATTCGAGGAGCTGTCACGCCACAAGAAGTACAGCGAGGGAACCACTCGGCTTCCAGATATTCTGTTTTATGGTAGCTGAGCCAGGAAAGCAATCCAAAATGGGAACTACAAATGTGATGACGTACCTTTGATAGCATCTTCCAATGTCTGTATCACTGTCAGTCAGTTCATGTACCTAGTCAGTTCACTTACCTTTGATAGAATCTTCCAATATCTGTATCACTGTCAGTCAGTTCATGTACCTAGTCAGTTCACTTACCTTTGATAGAATCTTCCAATATCTGTATCACTGTCAGTCAGCATGCCCCTTGCGGAACTTTGCCTCCATAACAGCTCTCCTGTAGGCCTCTCGGTTGTGAGCAAGATGGCCTGCTGCTGATGCGTTCATTTGCAGATTATGAACGATGTCTTGCAGCCATCTTCGGCTTGGTCTTCCTCTTTTTTCCCCCATTATATACCCTTCCAAGACGGTCTTCTCTAGATTCTCATGACGTTTAATGTGTGCAAAGTATTTACGTTTTCTCTGTATCATTAAAGAGGGAAAAATTCCCCTTTTCCATGCCATTAAGGCATATTGAAATACGATGTTAGGCCCGTATTTCTAAGACCATTGGCACGTGAAAGTGTGATGTGGTCAGTATCACGCCTGGCCGTATTTACCTTTCCAGATTTCTCTGGTGCCCATTTTTAGGGGGTGTTTGGATCCCGAGGTCTTTTTTTTGTAGTGGTACCAGAATAAAATCTCCACTGCTGGGACTTGAACCCGGTAGCACCGGATTAGTAGACAGAGCGCCTAACCACTCAGCCAGCCAGGCCGCCATACCTGTATCATAGTACCACAAAATACGTATTAATTTCATAGCCAGTCAACCAACAGAAATCATGTAACTTCACTACTCAAAGTCAGTCTCGCTTACATAGTCTGTGTAACTGGAGAATGATTACACTGTAACTATATACATCCACTCTATCTTGATTCCCCAACTTCTAATCTAGCTCTTTCCGTGCGTATGGTCGATATAGTGACACCGGAAGTGTCCCTAAACTACCGTATGGTCGTTTTAGTGACATTGTTTGTTTCATTAAAACAAGCGGTGTAACATTTAGATTGTACATATTTCGTCCGCGATTCCGGTGACACTTTCAAAATGGAGAATGCGTGCCTAGTTACGAGCGATGCCGAGCGAGAACAAGGACGCGAAGCATGGAAATTTTTCAATTTTTGACGATGTAGATAGGGGTATGGACATAGCCTATGGCCACCCCGCTGCTCTTGAATGTTTTCTAAGTAGATCTAGACATATTTAGACGACTGGAGAAGTAGTTAGGGGTAGTTAGGAGGTTAGTTCAGACATTCATTCAGCGAGAATGCAATATGGAGTCACAATACGAGATCGACAAGTAGATCTGCACATCTCAGATGGTAAGTAGGGGTAAGTAGCGCGAATCTAGACCTAGCCGATGGTGAGCTGGCCACAATCAGTGTCTAAAAACATCACATTACTTCTTTTTTCCTAAAAAAACTCTGCATTTATGAAATTTTCATTCATTTAGCTATACTTTGAAACATATTAAGTATACGGAAGTACATGGAACTACTGTTTTCCATTCCATTTTACAACTAGATCCCCTTACAGTCAAGACCCGCGTTTTTACTCCCGCACCCCACGACACGTCCGTGTTTTTCCTCCCGCACGGGAAGAGCTCTAAGAAAGTAGGACCAACAATCTTCGTCCGTTATGCAAATGAAGGTTTGTGAATTATTCTCCGTTTAAAAAAAATGTGCACACCTTACTTGTTTGTGAGGGATTAAACTTCAGTCATTTTTCTAAGTATGTGTTTGCCACTTTGGGGGTGAAAAATTGATAAAACTACTGAAGATATGTCACTCCCTTCCCATAGTGAAGTCCCGGGATTTGTAACGTTTGGACTTCTCATGAATAAGACAGTGCTGCTAGATTTGTGTTGAAATAAGAAACTTTCATTTGGAAAATAACAATGCAATTTTTAAAAAAAACCAAAGGCACAATGCCACGATACTTACAATAAGCATATTTTTATATTATACAGATTACCGGTCTGTCGGTCGGGAATATCAAGTGTAAAGCATCGACATCATTAGATAGATAGATAGATAGATAGATAGATAGATAGATAGATAGATAGATAGATAGATAGATAGATAGATAGATAGATAGATAGATAGATAGATAGATAGATAGATAGATAGATAGATAGATAGATAGATAGATAGATAGATAGATAGATAGACAAAATAACACTAGCAACTCATTAAAAGTATATATAAATATGAAATATATATAACATATACATTATGAGATCCGTTGTGCTAAATGTTATTCTTTATACTTCCATTTTCTTAGCATGAATCTGACATCCGCAGTTTGAAATCATTGGGGGGGGGGGGGGGGGGGCACATAACCTCTAATTAATCTTGACCTAGGCACTTAGAAGCTGTATGAGACGTGAGAAAATACTCCCCCACACCACTCCACCCACCTAAAAGGGAAAAAATTGAATTTGATTAGCACTTTCCAAGAAAACGAGGGAGTATGATAATATGTGCTGGAATGTGCACTTCTCAGACTGAACGGAGTACATGAATACAAGATGCGTAAGTTCTTTCCGCTGAATTCGCTACATTGATATACACTGTAGAGTGATAAAGAGCAGTTAATTACAGGGGTTTTTTTTTGTAATTGTGTTTGTGTTACAGAATTATGCAAGCAATGTTAGGTCAGCGTAGCCATAAGCTAAAACGCAAAAACTCAGGTCATATTTATAACAAACAATTACTTTGGGGAAATACAAAAGCAGGGGCGGATAATTGGAATATTTATTTTTTCTTATCTATCTATCTATCTATCTATCTATCTATCTATCTATCTATCTATCTATCTATCTATCTATCTATCTAAATGCAATTTTTAAAAAGGCACAGTAGCACGATACTTGTAATAAGCATATTTTTATATTATACAGATTACAGGTCAGGAACCGGTTGCACGACGCTGGTCTCTGGGCTAGAAGTCAGTTCTAACCTGGTTTAAAACCCTCATCAAAATGACTCCCATAATGTCAATCTGCCATTGGATCCTAGAAGGTGAAGTGCGAGCCCAGACCTCGTTCTTGTCGAGTTTCTTTTCTCAGGTGAGTAATTTGGGGGATTATCCAGATTTGCGAGGATTATTACTTGTTGCTTAGTCATTCGCTGCATGGCATATTGGCCATTGTTTATAATTTATCTTAGCCGGCAGTGGAATTCTCTTTCTGAAAAAAAAAATCGCTTTTTCCCCTTTGCTGCCACTACTTTCAAAATGCTTTGTCTGAGATTACATTATTCTCATGATATATGTGTGTTTATGTGGTGTGTGTGTGTGTTTGTGTGTGTGTGTTGGAGGGGGGGATGGGTGGATAGGCTAAAAATCTCGCACTAGTTTTCTCTTCCTTTCTTGTCTCCTTCCTCATATCTTCCAATGTGAATGGGACAATTAGACGTTTTGATAGGGAAAATAAAATAGTAAAATGCGATATTTAAATCACAAAGGCTAAAAGAACATGTTTTAAGTAATTATGCACAAAAAAGACAAAGAAGTGAAGGAATCATGCCGTCAAGATAAACGCCAATGCTATGACAACTTAGCAGAAGCAGCACAGAAAGCAGCATATGCAAATGACGTGAAAACCATATACAAAATCACAAAGCAGATGACAGGTAACTTCAGCACAAGATGTGAGAGTGCAATAAGGACACATAAGGGACAACTGGTCAGTGGAGAAAGATAAACAAATTGAAAGATGGAGGGAACACTTTAACACCCTACTAAACAGAACACAAACAGCACAAACAATAGACATACCAGAAGCAAAAAACGGAACTAAACGTCAATACAGGACCAATAACAATAAATGAAGTAGAGGAGGCAATAAAGAAGCTAAAATTAGACAGGGCACCAAGTGAAGATGAAGTGACTGCTGAGATGTTGAAAGCAGAAGAAACAGAAACACCAAAACAACTCTGCCAGATACTACAACAAATTTGAGATCTAGAAAAAGCTCCAGAGGAAAGGAAAACTGGCCTTATAGTAAAACTACCAAAGAAAGGTGACCTCCGAGATTGCGGGAACTGGAGAGGCATTACCCTACTGCCACTCACCAGTAAAGTATTTTGCAGAATAATCATCAAAAGAATTGGACCAGCACTTGAGGGAAAACTTCGGAAAGAGCAGGCAGGAATTAGGAAAGGAAGATCATGCATAGATCACATATTTGTACTTAGAAAAATATTAGAACAAGCAAATGAGTGGCATAGCACAACATATGCATTGTTTATAGATTTTGAGAAAGCCTTTGACAGTGTCAGCAGAGATGCACTGTGGAAAATCCTAAGATGGCATGGCCTCCCCCATAAGATAGTGAATGTAATCGAAGCCCTATACGAGGGTTGTCAGTGCAAAGTGATCTGTGGAGAACATACCTCCAGCAGCTTTAAGGTACAAACAGGAGTGAAGCAGGGATGTGTACTATCACCAACATTATTTATCTTGGCAGTAGACTGGTTAATGAAGGAGGCAACATCAGACAAACGCAGAGGATTACAATGGACCTTTGACACAGTGCTGGAGGACCTTGACTTTGCGGACGACATTTGTCTACTATCAAGCAACCACAAAGATATGCAAGGTAAAATAAACAAGCTATCTCGGAATGCAAACAACATAGGACTAAAGATCAACGTAGGAAAGACAAAGTTAATGAAGCAAAATGTGAACAACAGAAATGTATTCAGAGTAGATAGCAAGTTAGTGGAGGAGGTCAACGAATTTGTATATCTTGGCAGTAGAGTAGTAGAAAATGGAGACAGCACAGAGGACATCAATAGCAGTCTTACTAGAGCAAACCAGGTTTTTGCAATGCTGCAGACTATATGGAAATAAAAAAAAACAAAAAAAAAAAAAACTAAGCATGATTACGAAAATCAGGATATTTAATAGTAATGTTCTAAGTGTACTATTCTATGGAAGTGAATGCTGGAAAATCACCAAAACCATAGAAAACAAGTTGAATTCTTTCCAGACTAAATGTTTACGAAGAATTAGAAAAATATTTTGGCCAAACACCATAAGAAATAACATCTTGTTGCAGAAATGCAGATGAAGCCACTGACAGCAATTATTAAGGAAAGACGCTGGCTATGGTTGGGACATGTGCTCCGAATGACTGACAACTCACTACCAAAAATAGCACTAAGATGGACACCACAGGGGAACAGAAGTAAGGGTAGACCAAAAGAGACATGGAGAAGAACAACAGAAAGGATGCTGAGCAATAGAGGGCTCACCTGGGCAAGAGCAGAAAAAAAGGCGAAGGACAGACATTTGTGGAAAACCCTTGCGGAAGTCCCATGTGCCCTGAGCACTTAAGGTTCAGAGAGAGAGAAAGAAAGAAAGAGAGAGAGAGAGAGAGAGAGAGAGAGAGAGAGAGAGAGAGAGAGAGAGAGAGAAATGAGATATTTATGGTTTCTGTAATTTCCTCCCTCAATCTCTCGCGTGGGGGGGGGGGGGGGCTCTTCCTCTGTTACCTAAAGAACTTAGTGTGAATGATTTCTGTGGTATACTATCAGATGCTAGCCACTTTGTAAAGTGACCAAACCAACTGACTTGCTGTTTCTGGATATAATGTGATACTGGTGGTGCTCCGATCTTTGTCTTCATGGAGTAATGTCTTATTTGGTCACATTTAGTATTTTCCTTAAACATGTAATTTCTGTAGTAATGATTTTCCTTTTGTTTTTTCTCTATTAGTGCCCATGTTTGACATTGACTAAGTAGAATTTGTAGGAGCTTTCTCGTAAAAGAATGTTTAAACGGTTCACTTCCATTGATATCTGCACTGTTGTGTAAGTTCAAGCACGGAAATATGTTTTGTTTTTTTTTGTTCTGTCTCTGCCTGTTATTGCCATGTACTGAGCTGCATAAATCTGCAGGAAATTTCCGGATAAGAGAAAGTGTGTCTTCTATTAAGAGTTTTATAATAAATCTTCCTTCGCTGTCTGCGGTTTCTGTGGCAACCACAGAACGGATCTGTTACGACGAATTTATAAATGAATTATTCTTCCAGGCGAGTAGGGTTTCTTGGCGTAAATAAGAAGTCTGGACTATTTACAATCTATGATACAGTTTGCCTGTTAACATATGCTTCAAAATAGACACACGCACACATACAAACACACACGCACAAACACACACACACACATGTTTCCTGAAGTCCTGGACCGGACGAAAGCTTCTTTAAGTTCCTGAGTGGACCTGGACTTCTTAAAGTGGGCCTGAACTTCTTAAAGTGGGCCTGAACTTCTTAAAGTGGGCCTGAACTTTTTAAAGTGGACCTGAACTTCTTAAAGTAGACCTGAACTTCTTAAAGTAGACCTGAACTTCTTAAAGTGGACCTGAACTTCTTAAAGTAGACCTGAACTTCTTGAAGTCCCAGAATGAACTTGAGAGTTTTGAAGTAAAGTGTAGACCCAAATATGACGAAATTCCAGAACGGACCTAAACTTTTTGAAGTGCTCCGTCACACAGATATGTTTGAATCTGGAAATCTTGAAGTTTTGGAGGTGACAATTCAGGACTTACTTTTTTTTTTAAAATTGGTAGATAGAGGTCATTATTCATTATATGTGATTTCCTTTATATTTTCACACGTTTTTTCAGAATAAAAGGGCAGCCTTCCTTGAGCAAAACCCATTCTGATGTGTAGGCAGTGAGCTCATGGCCAGCAGCCCTCGCGCTTCTGTCGATTCGGCTTTTAAAAAAGTCAAAAGTTAGGATAAGCTACCCGCTGAAATCAGACAATATCTGCCTGCAAGACCATACGTACCAGAATGCACCCAGAGAACAGATGCCAGGCAATGAAGCAGGTGTTCGCCTGAATGTCAAACCCATGTAAGTGGGTCTACGTCTGGGGCTGAAAGCGGCTGTTTCTTTCTGTTGATATTAGCGGTTCATAGAGCCGCTAGCAAGAAACATCAGCGACTGATCAAAAGTAAATCAGACATTTTATAATCAAATCTGAGTATATTTTATCATTTTATTGGTTATGCAGAATGTTATTTTATCCGCGTTTTGACGACAGAACAAACATGGGGGAGGGGGGGGGTCATTTTAGCAACTCTAGGCAGGAGTGAAACAAGGATACATGAAATCCTTTTTTTTACCCCTTTCTTTCTTCGTTGTCAGCCAGCTTGTTCGAGCCAGCCGTAAGAAGAGAGGAGCCGAGAATAGATTAATAGGGTTTAGGATGGCGGAGTTTGGGGTGGGGAAAAGAGAGAGAGAGGGAGAGAGAGAGAGAGAGAGAGAGAGAGAGAGGGAGAGTGAGAATATGATCGAGAGTAAATTTAAATTATAGATTCTATTGAAATTACAAGAGTGACTATAATACGTGATATTTTGATGCAACATATGCGTCTTTGACTATAATACATGATATTTTGATGCAACACGTGTGTTTTTGACTATAACACATGATATTTTGATGTAACACGTTGTGTTTTTTTACTATAACACACGATATTTTGATGCAACATATGTGTCTTTGACTATAATACATGATATTTTGATGCAACATATGTGTCTTTGACTATAACACATGATATTTTGATGCAACATATGTGTCTGACTATAATACATGATATTTTGAGGCAACATATGTGTCTTTGACTATAATACACGATATTTTGATGCAACACGTGTGTCCTTGACTATAACACATGATAGTTTGATGCAACACATGTGTCTTTGATGTGTCTTTATTTGCTAATCTTTCGAGGTTTCTTGGGACCTACAGCAAAGAACTCGAAACTCATAAATCCCTCGAACAGCAAGAGCTTGACCGCGGAAGAAAATTTTCACCTGTGCTGTTAGGAGACGTGTTCAAAGTGAGATGACAGATAAAGAGCCGAGAAATCAGCTTTCGGTTTCCCTTTTGTGGTTTATTACCTGCACCGGGTTTTGTAAATAAGATTGAAAGGAAAACTGGCCCCGTCTCTTCAGAACATTGTCAAGATTTCGTATATCAGTAGAACAAGAGCAACAGAACAGATGGTGGAGATGTTTAGAGAGTGCAGCATAAGATCAGCTTACTAGTCTCAATCCTACGGGACTCTACGACGCGAAGTAATCTAAATGAAAGTAAAAGAAATGAAATGATGAGACGATAATGTGTAGCTGAAGAGAGGTGGAATCTGAGAAGGTTTTTATTATTCTTGGTGACTATGTAGCGTGGTAAGTAATGATTATTGTTGTTATTATTATTAATGAATAGGATTATGAAAATATACTGTAAACAAAATAGTAACATCGAATAGCGACATAGAAAAGTAAGTAGCAAAAGGAAGAGAAAGGTATAAAACTTCCATGACACTAGAACAAGACGCGGACAAAAGTAAACAGCGGAAATAGTGATTAGAAAAAGACGAGACTCAATGACGCTGAGATATAGGTATTACAAAGGAAGGACGCCAGAAAGTAGGATGGTCCAGTGATAAAAAAGTAGTGACTGGACGTTGACACGTGTAAATAAAATAGAAAAGACAAACAGAAAAGGCAGACACAATGAAAAGCGATGATACAATAAAACCTCCGACATGAAAGAGCAAGATAATGACTTAGGTAAATAACAATTGTATAGACGAAACTGACGCAGACTGACACGCGTTATGACGCTATTGCACATGTTTTTTTAATAAAGGAGTGACCAACTCGGCCAGCTGACCAATTAAATATTTAGAGGCGTGGCCTATTGGATAACTGACGTACGAGAGATAAGTCACAGGGCAGTTTGAATGACGGACAATCAAAACGCTCATGGGAACCAGTGAACATCTGAAGGGTGGAGCCAAAATACTTATTGGTTAATCCATCAAGCTGGAGTTGAAGATAAAAAGGTGAGCGGAGAAACCAAGAAAAGCCAAGAAGGAAGAAGAAGTACGGAAGTACAGGAGGGGACCAAGAAGTACGGAAGTAGAGGAGAGGAGACAGAGGAGGGACCCCGAAGACGGAAGAACAGACAATCTAGGACGAAGAAGTACGGAAGTACAGGATAGAGGAGACTGAGGAGTGGGCGGAAGACAGAAGAACAGACAATCAGAGGACGAAGAAGTACGGAAGTACAGGAGAGTGTAGACAGAGGACGGAGGAACAAGGACGGTCAATGAACTGAGACCGGTCCAGACAAGAGAAGAAGAGAAGGACAGACAATCAGAGAAGAACAGCAGAAGGAGAACACACACCAGAGAAGATACGAGAGAGAAAGAAGACGTAGGTAACGACAGACAGATGGAACGGATGGACAATTAGAGCAATAGATACTCAGGAAAAGTAGTTTTGAAGAAGTAGTTTTATGAGAGACTGAAGGTGTGATTCAAGTGATTAATAAGATTTGTGATTTAGTCGTGTAACAGATTGAACACGTGTTGCAGGTCTGATATAATACTGAGTTAGGAAATGTTCTCGTATCGAGTGTAGAAAACTGTGAATTTGAGAAATTGAGAAATGTTGCGTGTAGAATATGATAGAGTTTGATATTGTGAACAAATGATTAAGTGATTCAATTCAAAGGATGTTATCAACAATACACCTTGAACTTATTTGTCAGAATAAATAATGGGGGAACATTTCGTCGGACTTGCTCTGATCTAGTGAATGTGGTAAAGTTTCGTAAAATCTATGAGGTTTTAATCAAAGAGCATCTGTAAGATCCAATTCTATAATATGGAACTATTCAGAAATATATAATCCACGCCTTTACAATATTATGACTAGAGATGGTGATGGTTCTGTACAGGGTAGAAGTCCTTGCATTATGAAGTCCTTGACTGTAGCTAATCTAACGGCCAGAAGAAGACTGCAGGTAATGTGGTATGAACTTGGCTAGAATCACCGCATTTTATTTACGCTGAACTTGATGTCACTTAGTTAGAATCGACGCATTTTGTTTATACTGAACTTGATGTCACTTTGTTAGAATCAACGCATTTTGTTTATGCTGAATTTGATGTCACTTGGTTAGAATCAACGCATTTTGTTTATGCTGAACTTGATGTCACTTGGTTAGAATCAACGCATTTTGTTTATGCTGAACTTGATGTCACTTGGTTAGAATCAACGCATTTTGTTTATGCTGAACTTGATGTCACTTGGTTAGAATCAACGCATTTTGTTTATGCTGAACTTTATGTATACTGCTCTATGTTTGTGTTTGATATGTTAATCATGAAGTTAGTGATTTCTTTTTTAAAGCAGATTTATAGATATTGAATGAATTTTAAATAGAAAAGATTAACAAGCGTAGATAATTTATTATTTAAAACAAAAATCCCACGACTTTATGGAATTTTAATTTGACATTATCATAACTGAAGCAGATATTATTCCGAAGTGAAGATAAAATCTTGATTTTAGAAAGATTATCAAATCTACTGAGCGAACACACAAGAAAGAACACACTAGTAGCATCTTCAGCTTGCTAAAACCATTATAAGCAAACAACGCACAGACTTCTTGGAGTCATGACTCAAAGGGAGCCAATCTCGTTAGAGCGTCAGAAATTTAAAGGGCTAATGATCTGAGGAGTTGTGTTGTTTTACTCTCTACAACAGAGACTTTGGTGGGGGGGGGGGGGGGGTGGGGGAGAGGAGGAGAGGATTTGCTGGATAATTCCATTTACTCACATCTTCTAACTGTGAGCTTTTATTTCGTGGTGTTGCAAATTTGTTTTTCTGTTTCGTCTTCCGTTTAAGCTATTGTGATATACAGAAGGACCCCGACTTTTGTAGCTCTGATATATGTACATTCGGACATACGTAAAAGTAAAAAAAAATTATTTTTAATTTCAGACGTGGGCTTCGAAAAAAAAAATCTATGAACTTTTACAGAACAAACTGGTTACATAAAATACTGTCAGTTTGTAGATAACAAAGCATGACTATGATTGATTTACTTAAAAACCGACTTCTGCATAGCTTTAACGGAACGATCCACTTACGTAAATCGGGGGGAGGGGGGGGGCTTTTTGCTTAACAGTTTATAAAACAAAATCTAATCTGTTAACACGGCTAGCGAATCATTTTTCTTGCAATAATTAACTGTGACATTTCTGTCTGGCTTGTCATTGGCTTAACATCGCCTTGGCAGAGCGTTCAGCGCCGAAATCTTTGACAAAGATAAGGTAACATTGAAGGAACTTTTGTAGCAAGGACTCATTAGTAAGACCCTGACAAACACCAGGCAAGCGGGCTATCACAGCTTCACTCTTGTGTGTCAGTGAAATAAATAAGAGTCATGACTCACACAGCACGAAGCACAGCATGGCCTGCGGAGAATGCCACATTACGGCTCTATTTGCATCAAGTCAGATTATTTATGTGCAGCAAAGTTGGGGGATGCACTTTCAAATAAGTGAAAAGTGCATCACGTTGCTCTCATATACATGAAAAGTGCATCACGTTCTAGTTTCATGTCGCGTGGTTACTTCCTGCTTTATGTTCAACGTTTATCTCCCCCCGAGCTATCATTGTAGCCATGCAGAGAAAGGGAGGAAAACCAGGAGCTCTTCGTGCTGGGAGGAGAAGAAAGATTATACCTATCTCCTGCAACGAAGAGCAGGAAAAGCGACAATCGTCATGGGGACAGACTCCATGGGCGTATGTTCAGAAGGTCAATGACTGCCGGCATGACCTTTTTATCACGCTTCTTCCACTAAACGAATTTTATAATGTCGACGAAAATGCCAGCGTTTCACAGATTAGTGCAGCCAGGATATAGGTTTACAAAAATATACGTTTCTTTCAAAAGTACTTCCTTTTTTTTCCACGTGTCTCTTTTATGATTATTCTGGCCGCAGGATGCAGTCGAAAAATGTCACTCATGGCTCAGTACCTGGAGTTATATCACGGCAAAGGGTGGTGATAACTGTCACATCTTTCTCCTATGTCCTACAGGGGTATCTGTTTCCTTTAAGACATTCTTCTGTTCATCTTATTCACAATCTTTTATATACATAACTCTACAGATCATATTTATACTCGTGATGTTCTTTTTGTAGACAGCGTTGGACTATAAATATTTATATTTGCTGCGGCATTTTATATCATTGTTCAGACAATGTTTCATCATCATCTCGTGCAGTCTCCCCTCATGGGAGGTTGGTTGCAGTGAATCTCCGCTCTGCTCCGTCTCTTGTCTTCGTGGTGCCCTCGGCCAAGCTGGTTCCAGCCAGTCTCTTGAGGTTGTCCAGCCGTCTGTGTCGGTGTCGTTTCTTTTGTTGTCTTACTCAAGATCTAAACTTCTACACCAAAACGGGATATTGAGTATATGTAGCATTTTACGATACGTAATCTCAGTTGCTGTGATATTTGTTTTGATGTGAGTATGTTCTTCGTTCTGCTGAAGGTATTACAAAAATAAATAAAATAAAAAATTAAAGATAGCACACAGTTTCGGCGAAAAGATTATTTCAGTTTAAAAGGATATATTAATTTCACGAAGATTATACGTGTTGCCATTTTAAAAATTCCTTTGTCTTTGCTGTGAGCAACAGGTAAAAGGTAAAGGTAATCCTGTCGTGCCTTAGAAGCACATAGGGATTAATGTTCAAAAAAAGAAACGCAACAAATACGATGTTCCGATTTAAACTGAAGTTTGCTGATCAGGCAAGGGCAAATTGCCTGAAACGTTTACTTGGACGTCAACTTCACGTTCTGACCTGAATTGTACTCAGCAGGTTTTTACGGTCACAGAAAATCGACACTAGTCAAATCAGCATTTTTGACAATAACTCATGACAGGTTCTCGAGAATCCCGTGAAACTTACTGAACACAAACTTCACTGGCTGTGTTATTGAGTGCCTATAAAAGATTGACGACCCTCGAATCAATTCATTTGAAAATTAAATGCGCAAATTTGGCTCATCTCACTACAGAACAACGACTCATCATCATTGGATGTTTACAGACTGGACAGTCACACAGTGTAGTGGCCAGACAATTTAATGTGGTTAGAAGCACCGTTAGTCGCTTTTGGAGATGATTTCAAGAAACTGGCTCAGTTGCAGACCGGCCGCGCAGTGGACGACCCACTCAGTCGTTCTCTGAAACAGGCCAGAGGAGGCCATGCACTTTACTGAAACGGAGGCGTCAGTCGTAAAGAATAAAGGTCCAAACCAAATTTAATGAATAGCATTTCATTGTTAAAGTATTTCTTCAATGCAAGATTGAAACAATAATTCCGTAAAATAAACTTTTGATACAAGTTTGAAATTTGGCGTCCATTACGACTACAGTAGTGTTGCATTTTTTTTAAACAGTATGTATTACCACAGCTTTCAGTCAGGAAAGATTGAAAGTGAAATACGAAAGAAAATAACAAGAATTTTGTTTTAGAAACGTGTTTGTTACAAACGCATTGAAAAATTATAATATTGGTGACCTTGTTTGGGTGATACTGGCGGATGCAGATTTAGTTGTAGTAAGTGCAGAAGTTGCTACAGTAGTGGTAGCAGTTGTGACAATTGTAGATGTGGTGGCAAAAGTAGTAATGGCAGTATTAATAGTAGTAGTAGTAGTAGTAGTAGTAGTAATAGTAGTAGTAGTAGTAGTAGTATTTGTAGTAGTAGTAGTATTTGTAGTAGTAGTAGTAGTAGTAGTAGTGGAGGAAGTAGTGGTAGGATGGTAATAACTGTGGTAAATGCAGCAGCAACAACAGTTACACTAGTAGTATTACTGATAATAGTAGTCGTATTTTGCGCAAAAACTAAATGAAAAGAGAAATAACTTTATTTAATAATGTAAAAGAATGATTAACTGTGACAGAATTGGATAGGGGGGGGGGCGGGTTGGAGCCCTGTTGTTCTGGTAAAAAAGTTACTGACCATAGCTTAGCTATTTAAGCAAACACGGACTAAGACGTATCTCCGTGTTCCTATTGGCTAGTTCAGTCACGGAGTCTGAGCTCGCGGTGTGCACGAAAGAGCCTTCTTTTCGAGATGTTGAAGTGATAGGACGTACGTCGGTTTTGTTCTTGGATGTTTGCTTGGTTCGTCGTGTAAGTTTTGTGGTTGGTTGTTCCTTTCAGGACAAATGTTGCAGTGTTTAGTATGTAGTGGTTGTAATTGTTTTCTCCTTTTTTTATGGCAATTGTCACAAGTTATCGTGTAGAATTTGTGTGTTGAGTGCCCCTTTTTTGGACAAGAATGTGATTCTAGACTGAAAGGTATGTCGAAGTTTGCAGTCTACATGAGGTTAGCGTGCCTTCCAAATGTTTTGTGTGATAGTGTCAGTCCCATGGCAATGATAATCATCCGGACAGCTTTCCTGTCTTCATTGTTGATTGTTTCCATCAGTTTCTTGTCAGTCACCACGTCCATCTTGCAACACTCATTCACAAGTTCGGTTTTCCTTCATTAAACTTTTGTTATATTTTGTTAAATGCTGAATCCTGTAGTACGTGGATTCGTGTTGCGTATGCCAGCTGCTGATTCAGAGTTGATTCGTTCTATTGTAACTGGTCATGTTCTTGTACTGATTTGTAGTGGTGTGGTATGTTATTGTCACCTGAGTTTTCGTTTGTTGTTAATCGGTGTACATCTATGTAACGTCTTGATGTCACTTGTGGGGGTGGGGGTGGGGTGGGGGGAGTAGGGGGGTTAGCAAAAATTCAGCATTCAGACGGGTTGGCTACTCATGCCTAGTTTCGATTCAGATACGTTCAGAAACTCGGTTGTTTTGTAAAGAATTCAACGCCCTGGTGTGAAATGCTTGAAGGACAGAGAACATGCTTCATTTGACGGTTGAACAAAATCGCCAGCTCCTGCAAATTTCGGTGTAGAGAGAAAAAAATAAGAGAGAGAGAGTGAGTGAAGGAGAGAGAGAGAAAAAAGAGAGAGAGAGAGAGAAAGTGGGTGGTTGATTGCTATGCCACATTTAGATTTGGGAAGGCCCTAAGCTGAAGAACATGATTTAGACTTGGTGAGGCCTAAACTGAAGAACATGATTTAGACTTGGTGAGGTATAAACTGAAGAACATGGTAGACTTGGTGAGACTCTAAACTGAAGAACATGATTTAGACTTGGTGACTAACTGAAGAACATGGTAGACTTGGTGAGCCTCTAAACTGAAGAACATAATTTAGACTTGGTGGGCCTCTAAGCTGAAGAACATAATTTAGACTTGGTGGGCCTCTAAACTGAACAACATGATTTAGACTTGGTGAGGCTCTAAACTGAAGAACGTGATTTAGACTTGGTGATGCTCTAGACTGAAGAACATGACTTAAACTTGGTGAGGCTTTAAAGTGGAGAACATGATTTAGACTTGGTGAGGCTCTAGACTGAAGAACATGATTTAGACTTGGTGGGCTCTAAGCTGAAGTGGCTAATTTAGACTAAGTAAGGACCCTCAGCTATATAAAACGTGTTGCCCTGTTGTTTAAAAAAGTTACCCCTGAAGTTATGTGAGTCCCAAAAATTGTAGCTTGTTTAACTTACGCTTAAATCCTGCACTGAGCGAAAGATGTTGTGCTTGTTCCCTTTCTCTTTATTAACATTTGTTTATATGTCAATACTCAGTGATGTCTGTTTCATTCAACATCTAAACTTCTGACGGAACACTGTTGCGTGCGATTTGTAAAGATTTGATCGACTTGTGACAGCAGAAACATGTTACACACATCCGTGGACATGAGCAGTCGAAAAACTACCATGACGAGAGCTCTGTTTGAAATATTGATGAAGCCTTTCTTGTCTTGTCTTGAGCTATCTCCCTTTAACTGCGAGCTGATGTTCTTTGCAGCCGATGCTGTGGAGGTGTTGATGTACAGCATCGTCTTGGCGTGGGATCGGTTTTATGGCAGTTGCTTTTTCAGTCCCGGAGTACAGCTAAAAAGCAGGGGAGTGTGCAATGCTTCTTTAACAGACTCCACCACCATGGGGACTATGGCGATCCCTGCTCCGTTAGCCAGGCTATGCCTGTTACTGGGGGTACCAACGGAGAGGTGGGACAGGTTTTTGGTCAGTTGTGGTTCGCTAACCTTGATGTTAGCATATCAGTTATGGTTCACTGATTGCCTAATCGGACAGCATCTTCATCCCCCCCCCCCCCGAGGCCTTTAAACGAGGGCAACAAAGTAGCATGCTCCAATAGATCACACCAAAATCTATTAAACATCAGCTGTGAACAGAACGAGTCGCCATTTAGACTACGG
>CM019702.1:8799602-8819602 GCA_009760885.1 Achatina immaculata
GACAAACACCCAGTACAGACTGCAGATCAGCACAAACAACTCAAGAATCTACCTCTCGAATACAGAATAATTTCTTCATGGAATTCTGTACCACAGTGCTCCGCATTATTTGTGGCCGCTGTTTACATCGAACTCTAAACATGCCCAACGTTTAAAAAAAAACAAACTGTCCTCCTCCTCCTAAACCCAGGCTTGATCTGTACAGGAAAAGCTTCACATATTCTGCGGTGCAGATCTGGAATTCCCTCCCTTACCACATAAAATCCATTAGTAACACTTCATTTTTTAACTCAAAATTGTCTCCAGTATTTACTTGATTGTAACTATATGTCTCATTAAGATATCCAGTCTCCTCTCATACCCAACAAGTTCTGTTCTAAAACAACATAGTTCTATATGTAGCTCGTTAGATCTTGTTAGAAATTATCTTTATTGAAAGTGAAAGAAATTTATGTTAGAAAAAATGCACTGCAAATGTATTTGTATGTGCGCGCGCGCTGTCTTACTAGATGAGTTAACTCCCATGTAAGATCATTGTGTTATAATAGTAAACGTAGTAGTTTATTTTTCCTCTCTTGGATATGTGATTTTTTTCATGTAATTTTTTTTTATAGGTAAAATCTCCGTTTCCAGGGCATTAAGGCATATTGGGAATACGGTTTTAGGCCCGTATATCCAAGACCTTTGGCACATGAAAGAGTGATGTGGTCATCGCTACACCTAGCTGCATTTACCTCGTACCTTTCCAGATTTCTCCAGTACCAATGTTTAGAGGCTGGGTGGACCTCGTGCCTTTTTTTTTATATGCTGATACCAGAAAAAAATCCCCACTCCTGAGACTTGACTTTAGTACCACCGGATTAATGTGTGTGTGTTTGTATATATATATATATATATATATATATATATATATATATATATATATATATATATACAAGGTCATGGTGCGTTTATGGAAATTATCCTGCTCTTTCCAGTAAAGTGTAAAGTGTGATAAATATTTGCTTTTTATTTCCCTCTCACTGTTTACTTTCATGGGATAAAATGATGGCGTTGTGCTGTCCTGGCAAACATTCAAGCCAAGACGTAATCACACAAAGAGCCAGCGCACTGTTCTCCATGTACTTTATGTCTCCTTTCTTCAGAAGGTAACAAGAATCCGGCCTAATCAAGGCTTGTCACTGATTATCGGACGAACGGTGTGTCTAAGTAATGAGATTTTGCAATAATACGGTACCGGTCTGGTCGGTCTGTCACATTCTGCAAGTCTCCGGTTATCAGCCACAAAGGTAGTATCACGACAATCTGAGTAGAAAGAAACTGGTCTGTTTTTAATTCTGGCTCCTTAGCTTTGTGACCCAAATGTAGCAGAGAACTTTAATGGTGGAAATGCAGAAGTTGTTAAAGAAAACAACCGTTATGTCTGCGCTACAAAACAAGGGCTTTCATATTGTGTGACGCCATGACAAGGGATTTTCAGGTTATATCCAAGGGTCCTTGTCCATTATTGTTATATTAATTTCATTTCTCGGCGTCTAAATTTTTTTAGAAATGTTAAAACTTTTCTTAAATTTATTTTCGTTATTTTTCCCCCTTCATTTTTGTTTTTCTTTAAATCACTTTCATTTTCATTTCGTAAAACAGAGTTAGTTTGTTAGAATTAGAGTAAACAGAAACAAGGATAATTTCTTATTACAAAGGTACAGTAAGTTTCCATTTCTTCGTCTTTTATATTATATAATTTCTGACAACTAATCAGAAATATCTTGAGAAAAATTTTAAAAATAGATAAATCAGTGAATAATAGAAAAGAAAACGAAATGCATGTCATTTCGTGTAGAATCACATGGAGGAACAACATAAATGATTGCATACGTTTATAGTGGACATTGGGAAGGCATCTTAGAAATGAACCGATGTAGAGAATTGATTTTACACTTTGGTAAAACAAAGAGAGTTATAAATATCTTGGAAATGAACCGATGCAGAGAAATGATTTTACACTTTCGTAAAATAAGTAGAGTTATAAACAACTCTAATCTACTAAAACCAGTTTTACTGCAGCCATTATCACACTTTATCATTCACCTTTGGTAAAATGGACACTTTATCCTTTACCTCTGGTAAAACGGAAAGTTCGTCTTTTGTGTAAGAAGAGTTCTTAGAAAATTCCGAAAAAAAATATCTGCTTTACCACTTAGGATGTGAGGGTAATGATTGTTTCGTTGCGCCTTTTGGCAGAATACCAGAATCGTCGAAACTGAAAATCCAGTACACTGAACCAGCTGTTCTTCCGAGAGTTTATATTTAACCAAACAGAAACCAAAAACAAAACAAAATAGAACGAGGGACAAGCTCCAGAACCTCACGTATCCACCACAACTTGGCGAGAAGAACAACACAGTAAACCTCACACAGGAAAAAAGGAAAAAAAAAGGCAGTGTGAGGTTATGGTAAAACAAGATGCATCAAAAGCTTGAGAAAGCAATCAAAACTGCTCGTTTCTGTGTAACTAATGGAGAAAGGACATTCTTGCTCATGTATGTTTAAATAGACAGATTTCTTGATATTTTCTAATATCATATTACTGGAAAAACAATAAAGATTTCTGGGAAGCATACAGAGAGAAAAGAAATCCGTTTGGAGAACTGAAAGAAGTGATAAAAATTACTGAAAAGTTGAAACAGGAAAGGAATAAGTGTTCTATAAATAGGAAGCAACGAAGTTTTCATACAGTAAAGTAAGAGAACACAGTTTTGTAGGATTAGACCTCGAAAAAAATCGTAGACAAAGCGCTTTTAGACGTGAGAGAAAAAAAAAAGCACAAGAGAATTACCTGGGATTCGAACCACGGACTCCGGTAGGTCGAGCAGCCGTCTAGCCACGAGAGAACAGCGTACTAACACACTATGCTATCTTGCACCCTCCCAATCATGACTTCGTTTCGACTGAACAGGAAAGAGGGGGGTAGGGGGGATAATGGTACGATCGACAGTGACACGGCCTTTCAGTCAGTCTTGAACTGAAGGGACTCTGGACTACGAACCTCTAGTCGACCTAGCTGTCGACCTGGACACTGCACACGATGTGCTGAGGACAAATAGCATCTGCTGACAAGGAATTTCTACCTGCACGGCGAGACACTCCGTGTTCCCTACGGCTGCTGGTAGAACATAAGACAGAACAGAACACCACGAACAACACAGCCACATAAATATGGAATGTGGGCACAGAGACAGTGGAGGAACTCGACCGAAAGTAGAACAAAAGTAAATCACCAAGTTCGTATTAGATTTACAAGTATATCGAGGAAACTTAACTACGTCCTGTACTATCAGCTGTCTCCGTCACCGTCACATTGAGAACTGTATTATCATTCGCATGAGAGAGAGAGAGAGAGAGAGAGAGAGAGAGAGAGAGAGAAGTTTAGAAAGGTATGATGAAAGAGGGGAAATGACAGTTAAGTAATTAGAATAAATAGAGAGGAAAAAAAAAACAGTTCAAAATAGTTAGAGAAAGAGAAAAAAGTTTAAAAGATGGGATAAAGAAAAAAAAATAGTTTAAAAAGGCAGGATAAAGAGAAAAACTAGTTAAGAAAGACTATGATAACGATAAAAAAAAAATAGTTTAAAAAGATAGGATACAGAAAAAAATAGTAGTTGGACACAAGGTGGAGAGGTAGAGCCAGACAGAGGTGGAGAGGTAGAGCCAGACAGAGGTGGAGAGGTAGAGCCAGACAGAGGTGGAGAGGTAGAGCCAGACAGAGGTAGAGAGGTAGAGCCAGACAGAGGTGGAGAGGTAGAGCCAGACAGAGGTGGAGAGGTAGAGCCAGACAGAGGTGGAGAGGTAGAGCCAGGCAGAGGTGGAGAGATAGAACCAGACAGAGGTGGAGAGGTAGAGCCAGACAGAGGTGGAGAGATAGAGCCAGACAGAGGTAGAGAGGTAGAGCCAGACAGAGTTGGAGAGGTAGAGCCAGGCAGAGGTGGAGAGACAACATAGAAGAGGATATACAGGAAATTATCCTTTATTGTTTTTATTTCATTGGAAGATCTTGACTTCGCAGATGACGTGGCACTTCTGACACACAGCCACACACAAATGCAAGAGAAACTTCAGATCTTAAGCAAGAATTCAGCTAAACTGGGACTATATATTAACAGACAAAAAAGACAAACAAAGATAGTGAAAAGTAATAATGCAAGCAATAGCCTTATGGTAATTGAGGGAGTGCCAATTGAGGAAGTAGAGTATTTCACATATTTAGGCAGCATAGTGGATAAATACGGGAAACAGAAAAGGATGTTAAAGCTAGAATAACCAAGGGCAGGACAGTATTTATCCATCTTAACAAAATATGATCACCTAAGAACATCAAAACAAGAACCAAACTTAGGCTTTTCAATACAAACGTAAAGACTGTCCTGCTATATGATTCGGAGACTTGGGTTATGACCAAGACAATACAACAGAGGATACAAACATTCATGAACTATTGCTTGAGGAGGATTTTAAACATTAAATGGCAGGACAAGATCAGAAACGAGGAGGTCTGGGAAAGGACAGGACAAGAACCTATGAACCTACAAATCATATCTAGGAAATGGAGTTGGATTGGCCACACTCTGAGGAAACCCGACACCAGCATAGCAAGACAGGCACTGACGTGGAATCCTCAAGGAAATAGAAAACGAAGAAGACCTAGACTTACTTGAAGAATAGAAATTATGGCAGTGCTCAGAGACAAGTGATACACATGAAAGGAAGCAGAGAATAATTCCAAGAACAGAGATGACTGGAGAGCCTTTTTCTGTGGCCTATGCTCTCAGAGGAGTGAAAAGCGATGATGATGATGATGATGATGATAATGATGATGATGATGATATTTTATTTTCCTTATTATCCTTTATTTATATTGTCACCAACTGAAGACAGAAGATTAGGAACAGAGAGTAATGAAGACGAACTAACATGCAGCAATAAGCCTTAATGGCTCGGAAAAAAAAAGAAGACGGAGGAGGAGGAGAAAGAGAAGGAGGGGTGGCAAAAAAAAAAGGATGGTAGTTTTATTTCATCTTGCATCGGAGGCCATGATCTGATCTCACTGGTCAGTCTGTGGAGGCACATTCTGTTCTCAAGAAGTCAGGCTAAGTAGTAATTTAGCCTCTTCATTTTATGTTTCCCCCATAAAAATGTTTACTTTCCTTGCCTGGGACAAAACGGACAACCATAGTGTCTGTGCTTAAAAAAAAAAAGTGCTGATTACGTTTAAACTGCTAAAAATCAACATAAGTGTGTGTGTGTGTGTGTGTGTGTGTGTGTGTGTGTGTGTGTGTGTGTGTCTCTCTCTCTCTCTCTCTCTCTCAAAGCTGCTGTATAAGAAACTATTTCCACGAGTATGTAGAAGTTCATTTGTTAGTAACTCTAGTTAAGAGTCGAGGAGGCTGAAAGTGCTGATGTACCTCAAGTCTACAATGAGGAAATAAAAACAAAAGTGGTCCTTTGTGTGCTTGCGTTATTTAGCAGTCAGGTTGTTAATTATGATTTGTACATATCGTGAAAGTTATATTAAAAGCTATTGTGACATTAAGATCTTAGCACGGGAAGTTGATATATTTATAAAAGCAAACGATGCCCATAGATGGTAATGGCGGGTTTTGGGGGTGTTTCTTTTTTGGCGTAAAAGCCACATGGGAGAGGTGAATTTATTTCATTGTGTCAAGGCGCACACACGAAATGAAAGAATGTAATTGTGTCATAAAACTCTCGACTTCCAGAAAAAGAGAAAAAAAAAAAAAAACAGCCACTCCTTCAACCTGGTTTACCAGCAGGTCTGACTCATGCATAAAGTATTTAAATTTCTCCGGATGCAAAAAATTCAGACATCCTGACTTTTTTTTTTTTTTTTGTTGGTGTGGTGATAATCAAAATAACAACGTAATATTCTGAATTCAACTCTGTTAGCGGCTCAGGAGAGCTCAGGTACGCACATCTGAGCTGGAAGTATCGGTCTCTCCGTTACATCTCTTGAGCTGGTTGCTTGAAAGATATTTTCCCCCGCGGTGGTTGGAGTTATCCCACTTGCCTTTCGCATTCCGTCCTTAAAACAGAAAACGTTTATGTTATTTTAGCACGCAAGTGTTGCGGGGTTTTTTTTTAGGGTGCTTTCTTCAAGTGCGATAACCGCACTTGGAACCGGAATAAAAAATAATGACGCGAGGCAATTAATTTTTATAAAATTGTAACTCGAGGAAGCGTCTTATTTTGCTGGCTAATCTTTTGAGATCATCACACTTTAGAAATGCTGTACCGCATGTTTTTGGCTTTATTTGGCAAAATTTATAGCGCTCCGTGTTTCCAGTTCAGTTTATTTCTTCGACTGTTTTAAGTTACATCCCAGATTTCTTTAAACAGAAAAAAAAAGATTAAAATCCTTTTTCTGTATCTGAAACAGAATCACAATGATTTTTTTAAAAAAATTAACTTTTAACCTGTCACATTTTTTTCTGTCTGTGTGTGTGTTTTTTTTCTTTCTGAACCTCCCTTCATCCTCTGTATATGTTTCGCATGTGGTATAAGTCAGACTAACACTGGTTTTCTCGCCCTAATAGTGGTAGTCTAACAGTGGTTTCCTGGCCCCCTTAGTGGTATTTAGTAGTAAAAAATGGTTTTCTCCCCCCCCCCAGTGGTATTTAGTAATCTAACAATAGTTTTCTGGCCCCCACAATGGTATTTAGTAGTAAAAAACGGTTTTCTCCCCCCCCCCAGTGGTATTTAGTAGTCTAACAATAGTTTTCTCCCCACCCCCAGTGGTATTTAGTAGTCTAACAATATTTTTCTGCCCCCGCAGTGGTATTTATTAGTCTAAGATTAGTTTTCTGCCCCCACAGTGGTATTTAGTAATCTAACAATGGTTTTCTGCCCCCCAGTGGTATTTAGTAGTCTAACAATAGTTTTCTGCCTGCACAGTGGTATTTAGTAGTCTAACAATAGTTTTCTGCCCGCACAGTGGTATTTAGTAGTCTAACAATGGTTTTCTCCCCCCCCCCCCCCAGTGGTATTTAGTAGTATAACAATAGTTTTATGGCCCCACAGTGGTATTTAGTAATCTAACTATAGTTTTCTGGCCCCAAAAGTGGTATTTAGTAATCTAACAGTAGTTTTCTGGCCCCCACAGTCGTATTTAGTCATCTAACAATAGTTTCCTGGCCCCCCCCCCCAGTGGTATTTAGTCGTCTAACAATAGTTTCTTGGCCCCCACAGTGATATTTAGTAGTAAAAAATGGTTTTATCCCCCTCCGCAGTGGTATTTAGGAGTCTAACAATACTTTTCTCCCCCCTCCCGACAGAGGTATTTAGTAATCTAACAATAGTTTTCTTCTCCCCCCCCCCCCGACAGAGGTATTTAGTAGTCTGACAATAGTTTTCTCCCCCCCCCCCCGTGGTATTTAGTATTCTAACAATAGTTTTCTCCCCCCCCCTAGAGGTATTTAGTAGTCTAACAATAGTTTTCTCCCCCCCCCCAGAGGTATTTAGTAGTCTAACAATAGTTTTCTCCCCCCCCCTCCCCCCCAGAGGTATTTAGTAGTCTAACAGTAGTTTCCCCCTCCCAGAGGTATTAGTAGTCTAACAATAGTTTTCTTCCCCCCCCCCCCAGAGGTATTTAGTAGTCTAACAATAGTTTTCTCCCCCCTCCCAGAGGTATTTAGTAGTCTAACAATGGTTTTCTGCCCTCCCCCTCCCCCTGTGGAATTTAGTTGTGCTATCTCTCTTGAACCGGATATAGATTTTCTTGAAAATGAAAAAAACTGATTGATACAGTCCCGAACGTTACAATGATCAGACTGTTGCCATGGTTTCTTCATTCGCATAAAAGAGGAAGAATAAGTTTTAAACAAAACTGATAGAAGATCAGTACATATTATCAAAAATGTTATTTAATACATTACCGTGGGGGGAAATTTAAGATCTTGAACAGTTACTGTACATTGGTCCAACTTACAAAGAGGTCTCAGAACCAGGCTTTCCAGCATCCTTACTTTATAATGAAATTAAGTTAAAGTTAAGGAGGAATGATCAGGCTGGTTGGAATTAACAGTTTGCTGTGCTCGTATAATTTTCATCTCGTGCTGTTTGATTCATTTTGGAGTATCATTTAGCAGCTTTATTTTTCGCTAGCTTCTCTATTTTTTTTTAAACAATTTTCATATTCAAACTATTTTTTTAAATAAAATTCATCGTGGCATTCTTCTTCTTCCACTGTATTCAGTTTGATATGTTTTTGCATCTTACATACATGCTTCCCGTGCCGTTAAACGTCACATAGGGCTCGAATGGTAGTTCGCCAAGCTTTACTGTTTTCGTCGAGTTTTTTAGCCTCATCAAGGGATTTTATGGTTACTAATTGGCCTGTATCAACAATGTCTTCTTCAGAGTTTCACGTGGTCGACCTCTTTTTCTTCGGCCAGTTGTGTTCATAGCTTTATACAATCCCCATCATTACAATGACCAGACTGTTGCCGTAGTTTCTTCATTTGCATAAAAAAAAATTAAGAATAAAATTTAAACAAAACTGAAAACAAAAACCAGTTTGATACGTTCAGCCGTCTAAATAAACAGACCAATAGCCTTCGTAAGTCTCAGTGTCAGCAGTTCTTCAGGCGTAACTCCGTAGTTCTCATCCACGCTTCTTTTTGTTTCCTCCTGAGACCAGATGGATGTCCTCCTAGAGACTGGAAAATTAGTTCATCGTAGAGAGCACGGGTTGGGTGGCCTTCCCTTTACTTAGATCGGCTTGTAGTATCTTGCATGGCTACTGGAAATTGTGGAAGCCGAAGTCGGTCTACATTTGTAATGGAATATGTCCTTTGTTTTAAATATGATACCAGCTCATTTAATGTTTCTAATTTTGTGTTGAATGTTTTAAAAGTGTTTTTTTTCGTCTTGAATTAGGATCTTACCCACAAGATGCTGATTTAAGAGTGCTGAGAGACCAGGTCAATAAATCACAGTTTTGTCAAGAGCATTTCTGGGTTTCTTTCATGTTGTCATGTATTTCAGAAGGAAAAAAAAACTGTCGGAGGTTTAAAACAAGAACAGACAATTGAATTATGCAACCCCTTAATTCCTGTGTTTCATATCGATGGCCTATTACACTTTATGAATATTGTTGTAACGTGTTTTAATATTGATTGAACTACAACTCTGTAGAAGTCTTCGAGACTTTGTAAATGGAATTTTTTAAAACAATTTTCCTCTACTTCAACCTCCCTGGAACTGCGAGCCTGTGTTCTTGGCAGCCGACGTGGTGGAGATTTTGAGGCACAGCATTGTATCGGCTTGGGAGCGGGTCAAGGCAACTATTTTTTCAGTTCCTGCTAAAAACAAAACGGTGCACAATACTTCTTTAGCAGATTCCACCACCATGGGGACTATGGCGATCCCTGCCCCGATAGCCACGCTAGGCCTGTTACTGGGGGTACCAGATGTTAGATGGGATAGGGCCGTGCTCAGCTATGGTTCACCATGCCTGACCCTAGTTTATCAGCTATAGTTCGCCACCCCTGACCCCAGCTTGTCAGCTAGAGTTCGCCACCCCTGACCCCAGCTTGTCAGCTATAGTTCGCCACCCTGACGCCAGTATGTCAGCTATAGTTCGCCATCCCTGACCCTAGCTTATCAGTTATAGTTCATCAACCTTGACCCTAGCTTGTCAGGTATAGTTCGCCAACACAGACCCCAGCCTGTCAACTATGGTTCGCCAAATTTGACCCCAGATTGTCAGCTATAATTCACCAACCCTGACGCCAGCTTGTCAGCTATGATTCGTCATCCCTGACCCCAGCTTGTCAGATATAGCTCGCCAACCCTGACCCCAGCTTGTCAGCTATAGTTCGCCAACCCTGACCCCAGCTTGTCAGCTATAGTTCGCCAACCCTGACCCCAGCTTGTCAGCTATAGTTCGCCAACCCTGACCCCAGCTTGTCATCTATAGTTCGTCAACCCTGATCCCAGCTTGTCATCTATAGTTCGCCAACCCTGACCCCAGCTTGTCAATTGTGGTTCGCCAACACTGACACCAGCTTGTCAGCTATGGTTTGCTGACTACCATAACAGACATCGTCTTTGTCTCCACTCTGACTCTACCGATTTGGCTAATATCATGGTCAATGTTTCGTACGTAAAAAACGTTTCATCTTGTGATTAACATTGACTGTTTTCTGTGAATGCACTCCTCGTTGGAATTAAATGAGTGACATCGCTAACTGTTGTAAACAGACATTTGATTGCTGAGCTGCTGATCTTGGTAGACTACTAGCAAAATCATGCATCGAGGAAAGCACATTAGAAGGGAGATTACAGCCACTGTTTTCATTACTTTGTGGCAGCGGGCCTAAAATAACAAAAATGCGGGAGGCTCTCTATCCGTGAGTAACAGAATGATCGCCTCCACGTAAGCAGGGCTAGAGCTGATATCGCAGCAGTAAACTGGAAGCAACATTTGGCGGCGGCTTCTAACCAGCTTTGAGCTTCCACTAATAACGATAGCCCTACCCGTTCATCTCAGTTTATGCGTACGCCATCAACAAGAAAGCCACACCTCGTTCATCTTCTTTCATTTTTGTTTCTTTTTTTTTCTGTACATTGGTCCAACTTACAAAGAGGTCTCAGAACCAGGCTTTCCAGCATCCTTACTTTATAATGAAATTAAGTTAAAGTTAAGGAGGAATGATCAGGCTGGTTGGAATTAACAGTTTGCTGTGCTCGTATAATTTTCATCTCGTGCTGTTTGATTCATTTTGGAGTATCATTTAGCAGCTTTATTTTTCGCTAGCTTCTCTATTTTTTTTTAAACAATTTTCATATTCAAACTATTTTTTTAAATAAAATTCATCGTGGCATTCTTCTTCTTCCACTGTATTCAGTTTGATATGTTTTTGCATCTTACATACATGCTTCCCGTGCCGTTAAACGTCACATAGGGCTCGAATGGTAGTTCGCCAAGCTTTACTGTTTTCGTCGAGTTTTTTAGCCTCATCAAGGGATTTTATGGTTACTAATTTGGCCTGTATCAACAATGTCTTCTTCAGAGTTTCACGTGGTCGACCTCTTTTTCTTCGGCCAGTTGTGTTCATAGCTTTATACAATCCCCATCATTACAATGACCAGACTGTTGCCGTAGTTTCTTCATTTGCATAAAAAAAAATTAAGAATAAAATTTAAACAAAACTGAAAACAAAAACCAGTTTGATACGTTCAGCCGTCTAAATAAACAGACCAATAGCCTTCGTAAGTCTCAGTGTCAGCAGTTCTTCAGGCGTAACTCCGTAGTTCTCATCCACGCTTCTTTTTGTTTCCTCCTGAGACCAGATGGATGTCCTCCTAGAGACTGGAAAATTAGTTCATCGTAGAGAGCACGGGTTGGGTGGCCTTCCCTTTACTTAGATCGGCTTGTAGTATCTTGCATGGCTACTGGAAATTGTGGAAGCCGAAGTCGGTCTACATTTGTAATGGAATATGTCCTTTGTTTTAAATATGATACCAGCTCATTTAATGTTTCTAATTTTGTGTTGAATGTTTTAAAAGTGTTTTTTTTTCGTCTTGAATTAGGATCTTACCCACAAGATGCTGATTTTAAGAGTGCTGAGAGACCAGGTCAATAAATCACAGTTTTTGTCAAGAGCATTTTCTGGGTTTCTTTCATGTTGTCATGTATTTCAGAAGGAAAAAAAAACTGTCGGAGGTTTAAAACAAGAACAGACAATTGAATTATGCAACCCCTTAATTCCTGTGTTTCATATCGATGGCCTATTACACTTTATGAATATATTGTTGTAACGTGTTTTAATATTGATTGAACTACAACTCTGTAGAAGTCTTCGAGACTTTGTAAATGGAATTTTTTAAACAATTTTCCTCTACTTCAACCTCCCTGGAACTGCGAGCCTGTGTTCTTGGCAGCCGACGTGGTGGAGATTTTGAGGCACAGCATTGTATCGGCTTGGGAGCGGGTCAAGGCAACTATTTTTTCAGTTCCTGCTAAAAACAAAACGGTGCACAATACTTCTTTAGCAGATTCCACCACCATGGGGACTATGGCGATCCCTGCCCCGATAGCCACGCTAGGCCTGTTACTGGGGGTACCAGATGTTAGATGGGATAGGGCCGTGCTCAGCTATGGTTCACCATGCCTGACCCTAGTTTATCAGCTATAGTTCGCCACCCCTGACCCCAGCTTGTCAGCTAGAGTTCGCCACCCCTGACCCCAGCTTGTCAGCTATAGTTCGCCACCCTGACGCCAGTATGTCAGCTATAGTTCGCCATCCCTGACCCTAGCTTATCAGTTATAGTTCATCAACCTTGACCCTAGCTTGTCAGGTATAGTTCGCCAACACAGACCCCAGCCTGTCAACTATGGTTCGCCAAATTTGACCCCAGATTGTCAGCTATAATTCACCAACCCTGACGCCAGCTTGTCAGCTATGATTCGTCATCCCTGACCCCAGCTTGTCAGATATAGCTCGCCAACCCTGACCCCAGCTTGTCAGCTATAGTTCGCCAACCCTGACCCCAGCTTGTCAGCTATAGTTCGCCAACCCTGACCCCAGCTTGTCAGCTATAGTTCGCCAACCCTGACCCCAGCTTGTCATCTATAGTTCGTCAACCCTGATCCCAGCTTGTCATCTATAGTTCGCCAACCCTGACCCCAGCTTGTCAATTGTGGTTCGCCAACACTGACACCAGCTTGTCAGCTATGGTTTGCTGACTACCATAACAGACATCGTCTTTGTCTCCACAATGACCAGACTGTTGCCGTAGTTTCTTCATTTGCATAAAAAAAATTAAGAATAAAATTTAAACAAAACTGAAAACAAAAACCAGTTTGATACGTTCAGCCGTCTAAATAAACAGACCAATAGCCTTCGTAAGTCTCAGTGTCAGCAGTTCTTCAGGCGTAACTCCGTAGTTCTCATCCACGCTTCTTTTTGTTTCCTCCTGAGACCAGATGGATGTCCTCCTAGAGACTGGAAAATTAGTTCATCGTAGAGAGCACGGGTTGGGTGGCCTTCCCTTTACTTAGATCGGCTTGTAGTATCTTGCATGGCTACTGGAAATTGTGGAAGCCGAAGTCGGTCTACATTTGTAATGGAATATGTCCTTTGTTTTAAATATGATACCAGCTCATTTAATGTTTCTAATTTTGTGTTGAATGTTTTAAAAGTGTTTTTTTTTCGTCTTGAATTAGGATCTTACCCACAAGATGCTGATTTTAAGAGTGCTGAGAGACCAGGTCAATAAATCACAGTTTTTGTCAAGAGCATTTTCTGGGTTTCTTTCATGTTGTCATGTATTTCAGAAGGAAAAAAAAACTGTCGGAGGTTTAAAACAAGAACAGACAATTGAATTATGCAACCCCTTAATTCCTGTGTTTCATATCGATGGCCTATTACACTTTATGAATATATTGTTGTAACGTGTTTTAATATTGATTGAACTACAACTCTGTAGAAGTCTTCGAGACTTTGTAAATGGAATTTTTTAAAACAATTTTCCTCTACTTCAACCTCCCTGGAACTGCGAGCCTGTGTTCTTGGCAGCCGACGTGGTGGAGATTTTGAGGCACAGCATTGTATCGGCTTGGGAGCGGGTCAAGGCAACTATTTTTTCAGTTCCTGCTAAAAACAAAACGGTGCACAATACTTCTTTAGCAGATTCCACCACCATGGGGACTATGGCGATCCCTGCCCCGATAGCCACGCTAGGCCTGTTACTGGGGGTACCAGATGTTAGATGGGATAGGGCCGTGCTCAGCTATGGTTCACCATGCCTGACCCTAGTTTATCAGCTATAGTTCGCCACCCCTGACCCCAGCTTGTCAGCTAGAGTTCGCCACCCCTGACCCCAGCTTGTCAGCTATAGTTCGCCACCCCTGACGCCAGTATGTCAGCTATAGTTCGCCATCCCTGACCCTAGCTTATCAGTTATAGTTCATCAACCTTGACCCTAGCTTGTCAGGTATAGTTCGCCAACACAGACCCCAGCCTGTCAACTATGGTTCGCCAAATTTGACCCCAGATTGTCAGCTATAATTCACCAACCCTGACGCCAGCTTGTCAGCTATGATTCGTCATCCCTGACCCCAGCTTGTCAGATATAGCTCGCCAACCCTGACCCCAGCTTGTCAGCTATAGTTCGCCAACCCTGACCCCAGCTTGTCAGCTATAGTTCGCCAACCCTGACCCCAGCTTGTCAGCTATAGTTCGCCAACCCTGACCCCAGCTTGTCATCTATAGTTCGTCAACCCTGATCCCAGCTTGTCATCTATAGTTCGCCAACCCTGACCCCAGCTTGTCAATTGTGGTTCGCCAACACTGACACCAGCTTGTCAGCTATGGTTTGCTGACTACCATAACAGACATCGTCTTTGTCTCCACTCTGACTCTACCGATTTGGCTAATATCATGGTCAATGTTTCGTACGTAAAAACGTTTCATCTTGTGATTAACATTGACTGTTTTCTGTGAATGCACTCCTCGTTGGAATTAAATGAGTGACATCGCTAACTGTTGTAAACAGACATTTGATTGCTGAGCTGCTGATCTTGGTAGACTACTAGCAAAATCATGCATCGAGGAAAGCACATTAGAAGGGAGATTACAGCCACTGTTTTCATTACTTTGTGGCAGCGGGCCTAAAATAACAAAAATGCGGGAGGCTCTCTATCCGTGAGTAACAGAATGATCGCCTCCACGTAAGCAGGGCTAGAGCTGATATCGCAGCAGTAAACTGGAAGCAACATTTGGCGGCGGCTTCTAACCAGCTTTGAGCTTCCACTAATAACGATAGCCCTACCCGTTCATCTCAGTTTATGCGTACGCCATCAACAAGAAAGCCACACCTCGTTCATCTTCTTTCATTTTTGTTTCTTTTTTTTTTCTGTGAAGTTTAAAAAGGTTTATCCTGGGTCTTCTCTGTTTGTACTTTAACTTTCTTCTGTATCCTTAAATATCCCGCTGTATTTCCAATCTTTTCTTCGTCTCTAACGTGTATTTTATGATGGCACGCTGTTCACAAATTTGTTGATGCTCTATGTCTATGCCCCGTAGTATTTGCATGTGGTACGGGATGTGGAGTGTTAGCGCCCTCATATTTCTAGGTAACTACAGCGTTTGAGACAGGGATGCCAGCACCTGCCCTCGCTGCCATTGTTCTCGTTTGCTGGGTTACCCTGGTGACTGTCAGTCCGGAAACATTCGCCCGAGTGCGAAACCGAACCGGCAGGTGAGTGCACTAACCACTACACCACTGTGGCACCTGGTGATATAAGTAACATAACCTTCCAGCGGCACCTGGTGATATAAGTAACATAACCTTCCAGCGGCACCTGGTGATATAAGTAACATAACCTTCCAGCGGCACCTGGTGATATAAGTAACATAAACTTCCAGCGGCACCTGGTGATATAAGTAACATAAACTTCCAGCAGCACCTGGTGATATAAGTAACATAACCTTCCAGCAGCACCTGGTGATATAAGTAACATAACCTTCCAGAATAATTGCCGAAATATAACTCATTTAATACTTTCTCTATGCATGAAGCTTCTTGTAGAAATAAAAATTCCATGGCTTAAGTTTCTGAATAGAGGCATTATTTACATATCGTCGATTTTTTTTTAAAGATATCAGATACACGTCGTCGTTATTAGAGGTATAATGCAGGTGTTGTACCATTTTAGAGATGAGGTATGAACTCTCTCTTCATCGTCTATTTCGAAAGTATGATATACATATCGTGAATTTTAGAGATGACTCGACTTTGGAGATGTGATATACGCATAGTCGTTTTTTAGGGGTCAGTCAGTCTGTCAGTCATTTGTATGTCCCTTGAGGACAGCTCTGCCTCTTTAACAACTCTCCTGTAGGTCTCTCGGTTGTGAGCAAGATGGCCTGCTGCTGATGCATTCATTTGCAGATTATCAACGATGTCTTGCAGTCATCTTCGTCTTGGTCTTCCTCTCTTTCTTTTTCCCATAATGTACCCTTCCAAGACTGTCTTCTCTAGATTATCATGACGTTTAATGTGTTCAAAACATTTAAATTTTCTCTGTTTAATCCTCTTTACTAGCCAACCTTCTTCAATATTAAGTTCTTGTAGTATGGATATATTTGTTCTTTTTTTGTGTCCATGATATTTGAAGAACTCTTCTGTAGCATTTACATTCAAAGGCATTTATGTGTTTCTCAGCTGTTTTGTTAAATGTCCAGGTCTCAGAGGCATATGTTGCGATAGGAAAGATGCATGCCCTTAAAAGTCTTATTTTTATAGTTCTGTCTGTTCCTCTCCACGGCTTCTTTTTTAGGGTATAATAAATATATGTCAGTATTAGAGGTATAACATAAAAAGTAGATTTTAGAGATATAATATAAAAACGTCAATTTTAGAGGTGAAAAAGGTACAGCCTAATTTTAGCAACGGAAAATACGTATCACCGAATTTAGAGGTATAATATACATTCGTGTGTTTAGAGGTATAATGTATATATCGACCTATTTCAGAGATATACTGCAGGCGTTCGACTTTTTATAGGCCTTTTATGATATTATTATATCATTGGACGAATTTAAAAAACGTCAAGAATATTTAACTGTATATCAAGTATATCAATTATATGCAGAAATAAGTCAGATTAGTGAACAACAATCTTTCTCTCTGGTGATCAGAAAAATGAGATGGAAATATATCGGTGACGTGATGAGAAGAAACAGTCAGAGAATCTCAGAACACACTATGAAATGGAACACAACAGGCTGAAGAAAAAGAGGTCGACCACGTGAAACTCTAAAGGGGACATTATTAAGAGAGGCCAAAAATTAGTAGGCATAAAAGCCCTTGATCAGGTTGAAAATCTCGCCGAAAACAGGAAAACTTGGCGAACTACCATGCGAGCCCTTTGTGACATTTAACGGCACGGGAAGGATGTAAGATGTAAGTTGATATGTAACTGTGAGTCAGTCATTTGCTCATTTCCATGTCCCTTGCGGAACTTTGCCTCCCTGATGGCTCTCCTATAGGCCTCCCGGCTCTAAACAAGATGCCCTGCTGCCAATGCATCCATTCGCGAATCGTAAATGACAACTATGAGCAATGTGCTCAAGAAAAAAAGTACAGGAGTAAAGAAATGTGCAAGATAGCGCCGACGTTACACGTGTGAAGACACCATCAAACAGACAGACAGAAAGAAGACACGAAGGCCGCCTGGCAGACTTGTTCATCATAGTAAGAAGCAGAGCAAGTTGGACATTTTCCTCGCAGTCAACATTCTCTCAGAAGACGCACCTGGTGATATAAGTAACATAACCTTCCAGCAGCACCTGGTGATATAAGTAACATAACCTTCCAGAATAATTGCCGAAATATAACTCATTTAATACTTTCTCTATGCATGAAGCTTCTTGTAGAAATAAAAATTCCATGGCTTAAGTTTCTGAATAGAGGCATTATTTACATATCGTCGATTTTTTTTTAAAGATATCAGATACACGTCGTCGTTATTAGAGGTATAATGCAGGTGTTGTACCATTTTAGAGATGAGGTATGAACTCTCTCTTCATCGTCTATTTCGAAAGTATGATATACATATCGTGAATTTTAGAGATGACTCGACTTTGGAGATGTGATATACGCATAGTCGTTTTTTAGGGGTCAGTCAGTCTGTCAGTCATTTGTATGTCCCTTGAGGACAGCTCTGCCTCTTTAACAACTCTCCTGTAGGTCTCTCGGTTGTGAGCAAGATGGCCTGCTGCTGATGCATTCATTTGCAGATTATCAACGATGTCTTGCAGTCATCTTCGTCTTGGTCTTCCTCTCTTTCTTTTTCCCATAATGTACCCTTCCAAGACTGTCTTCTCTAGATTATCATGACGTTTAATGTGTTCAAAACATTTAAATTTTCTCTGTTTAATCCTCTTTACTAGCCAACCTTCTTCAATATTAAGTTCTTGTAGTATGGATATATTTGTTCTTTTTTTGTGTCCATGATATTTGAAGAACTCTTCTGTAGCATTTACATTCAAAGGCATTTATGTGTTTCTCAGCTGTTTTGTTAAATGTCCAGGTCTCAGAGGCATATGTTGCGATAGGAAAGATGCATGCCCTTAAAAGTCTTATTTTTATAGTTCTGTCTGTTCCTCTCCACGGCTTCTTTTTTAGGGTATAATAAATATATGTCAGTATTAGAGGTATAACATAAAAAGTAGATTTTAGAGATATAATATAAAAACGTCAATTTTAGAGGTGAAAAAGGTACAGCCTAATTTTAGCAACGGAAAATACGTATCACCGAATTTAGAGGTATAATATACATTCGTGTGTTTAGAGGTATAATGTATATATCGACCTATTTCAGAGATATACTGCAGGCGTTCGACTTTTTATAGGCCTTTTTATGATATTATTATATCATTGGACGAATTTAAAAAAACGTCAAGAATATTTAACTGTATATCAAGTATATCAATTATATGCAGAAATAAGTCAGATTAGTGAACAACAATCTTTCTCTCTGGTGATCAGAAAAATGAGATGGAAATATATCGGTGACGTGATGAGAAGAAACAGTCAGAGAATCTCAGAACACACTATGAAATGGAACACAACAGGCTGAAGAAAAAGAGGTCGACCACGTGAAACTCTAAAGGGGACATTATTAAGAGAGGCCAAAAATTAGTAGGCATAAAAGCCCTTGATCAGGTTGAAAATCTCGCCGAAAACAGGAAAACTTGGCGAACTACCATGCGAGCCCTTTGTGACATTTAACGGCACGGGAAGGATGTAAGATGTAAGTTGATATGTAACTGTGAGTCAGTCATTTGCTCATTTCCATGTCCCTTGCGGAACTTTGCCTCCCTGATGGCTCTCCTATAGGCCTCCCGGCTCTAAACAAGATGCCCTGCTGCCAATGCATCCATTCGCGAATCGTAAATGACAACTATGAGCAATGTGCTCAAGAAAAAAAGTACAGGAGTAAAGAAATGTGCAAGATAGCGCCGACGTTACACGTGTGAAGACACCATCAAACAGACAGACAGAAAGAAGACACGAAGGCCGCCTGGCAGACTTGTTCATCATAGTAAGAAGCAGAGCAAGTTGGACATTTTCCTCGCAGTCAACATTCTCTCAGAAGACGCACATGATGATGATGATGAGTATTACTGCCATTTCTGTTTGTCTCCAGCATCAGCAGAAGCCATCAGTTTATCCCCGCTCAGAAAATTAGCATTAACGCTCTCGGCTAATTTTCGTAGCTCCTATTTTTTTGTTAAAGAATTAACGGTATTTTTAGAGCAAAAATATTATTTCAGGAACGAAAATTACCGTTATTTTTAGCAGATATATATTTTTGGACCCGCATCCACCTTATAAGAATTACGAAGGAGGGAATTTTGGAGTAAAAATGGAACGTAATTTGGCGCGGTCTCTTGGCTGAGTAATCGTCTAAATATCTGCCTTTGGGTAGGAGAAGGGGGAAAACAATTTCTTTAACGAGCGTCTTGTTCGTATCAGGGCGAATAACGACCCCCGGAGAAAACTGTAAAGGGCTTACTTACTAGAACATCTTCCGCAACATTTTCTTCCAGATATCTTCAAGGAAGATTCTTGACATTCACTGCTGCCCCCGACAGCCCTCTCTGTGGCCCGATTTGCCCACATTCTAACCGACAGCAAGCACGCTGTCTTGAAGGATGAAACCTAAAGCCATGGTTTTATTTCTGCTTTGGCAATCTTCCCTGGGATGCGAGAAATGTTGGGTGTTCTCGCAAACTTGTCTTTCCGCTCTATTCTTCTCCCCTGTCGGTGGGAACATTGTTTACAACACAAAATGCGGTCTCCCCCGCTACATTCTCTCTGGGAGTAAAAGTTCAGGGGATTCTGGGGGCTGGTTGGACCTGATATCTGCTCGTATATCAATGAAATATTTTGGCGCACACGTGCAGCGTGAG